>CM077237.1:30204794-30252294 GCA_039654775.1 Spinibarbus caldwelli
TAAAATAAAAGATCAAAAGGATTAATGATACAGATTTATTTTTACAGCCGCCTTTGATAATATTTATGATTTGAAATGTAGGCTATGCCATTAATTGTTGATACTACTCAAAAAAGAAAATAAAAAAACCTACCCGAGCCACATTTACGTAGTCGTCATCAGAAAGTGTGTCCAGCATCTCAAAGACAGAGGTTTTCATCAGCTTCAGGGTCAGTCCACTAACACTCCCGCTCCTACAAACACACAGAAAACACACATCAAATACATCACACGCACTGAACGCAAACCTTACTACATTACAACATTTATCTAACAAACCAGTCATGCCTCAAAGCAGCACTGCACAGCAACACAAGCCCATAACTGCCGTTGCCAAGCAGAACCTGTTGCTAAGTGTCTCCCCGTCCATCAAAAGTAAATTGTAGACAGCATGTTAAAAAGCGCCATCTTCACAGACAGAACGGAGACAGACGATCTTCAAAAACAAAGTACATTTGAATTCTACGCTGCAAATTGGATTTATTAATAGCCTACAGCAGCTATTGAAAAAGCAATCACAGAGCACAAGTTCATGTGTAATTTGGCTTCCAGAGTTAGAAGGTTTAATAAAGCTGAGCACACTGGGAAAAAAAAGAAACCCTGGTGACAGCACTATTGTCTCATGTTTCCAGTCGTCACAATGAGATTAGTCTAAGATTGTCAGAAACATTCAACGCGATGGTGCTTTTGATTGGCATGAGATTGCTTTGGCAAAGCGACAGCTGCGATTGGTGTATTTTTAAATTAGATATCGGTATCTATTTAAGGTTATGGAGGATTGCCAGCCAGTGACAATTAATCTCCATTAAGCAGTTTTTCTTGAGAGGTTTACTTAAGAATATTAATGATTTTTTTGACGATTATGCACATAATGGCTGTATGATTGAGGCAATCACTTATTTGTTAAGCTACGCAGCAGTGTTACCAATGCCTCTAAATGCACACACTTAAGGTTTGATAAATAAAAGATTTCAAAAGAAGGCCTCGATGATTCACTAAACGTGGCATTTAACAACAAAATGATAATGCATATCATTATAGCTAAAATTACTATGAACTCAAAAAAATGCAATGCATACCTTTCAATAAATGCATCTGTAAACACATCTGTTTCTGTATGATGCGAAAGCGTTTTTGAGATTATGCATTTTAGAGGTCAGATAAGATCAGAGTCGCAGGATGTTTAAAATTCTCCACCAGCAGCTCAGATATCAGCAACAGTAATGCCATTTTTCATTGTATATAACCTCTAAGTCATATTTCAGGAACACGGTAGCATTTTGATGTTGAGGCACGAGGTTAATAAGATTCTTCTCAGCCGACAGGTGGCAGTAGAGCACCACACTGCTGTTATGGCATCATAAACAACACATTTAACAACACAGATGACAGTGTGTGTTAATGCAGTGCATATGAAACACACAGAGACAGATGGAGAGTGTGTATGAGGATACTTACACGTCCACGATGATGACCATGTCCTTTGGAGAAGAAGCTCCCTGAATGTACCTAGAAAACAGACAAAAAAAGTCTAGTCAGTACTGATATTAAAGAGTTAATTGATTTAAAACACTAAAATAAATCAATAAGCCATAGAAGCTGTGAGTTATAGTGATTTTACCATGATTAAAGACTCAATATGACACCTTACTGATGGTTTTACCAGACTCAACTGGCTAGTTGCTTTTATAAAATAGCATTAATAAAGTAATATAGTTCATAAGCCAATCTGCAGGTGGTTTAGAGCCAACCAACACAGCAACTATGAAGCCTACTGTATTATATTTGATATATGAATTTCTAAGGCATCTAAATGATCAGCATGATCAAAATTTTGATCGTACACAATCTAACACATGCCTTCTGTCATCGAATTGATAATTTACACTATTTAACAAGTAAAAGGCCTTTTAATGTAATTGTAACATCCACCTTCAGTTTCGCCTTACTCTGAAATCTTTACTGATTTTATAATGTAACCGTAAGAATAACTTTTCTATTGTTGATGAACACTTACTGGACTAAAGCAACTTTGGTTTACTTGATACATCATTTTTTGAAAAATCATTTTCAAATGTGGGTAACATATATGATCATCAGGCATTTGAGGAACATTTATTTGTTTATCTCTCAATCATCACTGTATTGCATTGCATTATATGTTTTAAAACCACAGAACTTCGATCATAAAACTAAGCATTTCAATATAATCTTATTGCAATAATAGACATATTTTTGGGAGATGCACAGTCACAACTGATATGTATATGCATTTAATGTAAGCATCTGCTATACTGTTATAAGGATCTCATTGGTTTACAACAGAATCAGAATTTCATCTTACTTTCTGGACATATAAATATTAGCATTTTGCCAAATTGCATAGATGGTCAGGTGTTTTTTTTCTTGAGTTTGAGCTCCATAAAAGCCTGATGTATCAAATTTGATGTGCAATTTTTTTGTTGTTGTTGTAATTTTCTTTGATACTGTGTCTACATATTCAATAAACTGACTATTATTTCATATGTCAAGTCATTTCACATACACTTAAGCACATCTGTTTTATAAAAATGGCTCACACAAGTCCCCAATCAGGCTCCTTTGACTTGTCTTGAGTTTGCGCTAGGCTAACTTCAAAGCCCGAGAAGCACAGCATCAGGTGAAACGCCAAACCGGATGGGCGTTTATTCTTCGGCTGACTCATCGGCCCACTGACAAACGCATTATGCAGTCTGCCCGTCTCTCTGCATCTTTGTGCAAGCGCTAGCAGATCGTGTGGTGAGGAGAGACGCTTTGTCTTGAAGCCATTTTTAGCATGGTGCTCAATCTGAGAGCAGAAAGACAATGAGCGATGCAAGGCACTTTTGTGTCGCCGACAACAAAATAAATAAATAAACGGTCTAACGCGGCTTCTGTCCACGGCTGATAGAGGCTGACATATAGAAAACACTAGTGCAGCCATTTTCACTTTTCCCCGTGTAATTAAAAAGGCATTACACTTGACAATCAGAGCAAGAGATTTATGCACATCGTAAAGCCGTTGTCTTCAGAAGACTTTTTGCGTGGCGAGGTGATTGGCTGTCGTGCAGACAGGTAGTTAGCGCTTTGTGCTCGCAGGAGCAGACCGATCGTCGAGGGTCTCTTCTACCACGGTAATCAGGCTGAAGAGGCGACGTGAGAAGTGGTGCCAGGTGCCCGCGGATCGTTGAGGAAGGGATTTGAAGCATGGCTAAGCTCTGGAAAAATGGAAAAGCCCTGGCGAGCCACGAACGCTAACTAGCGCACTCCACTGCAAACCTGAATGCTGAACTCTGACCCTCATTTTGGAGGCCAATCCGGTCTTAATGCCACTGGAGAGTGCTAGACGTGGAAGGAGGACTATTACAGTTGGCTGAAAGGACAAACACCGCTGAAAGACTGTTTAAAGCTAACAATAACAATGCTCAGACATAAGTACAAAGCTTTTGGCACTAGAAGTGGGTGAAATTAAATTAGTTCTTGATAATTGAAGATGCTACCCGAAAGGTCAGACCTCCTCCATGGCTATATGAAATAGTGTTCTGAAGCACAGTGGTACTAACTTTATCGGTTTAATTACAAAAGTCTTTCATTTGAATGAGTATAATGTGAGTGAGAAAAAGGAGACAACTCTGATACACCAGTATGTATGTGAAAACCTCACAGAGGAAGTTTATGTTACACAAATTGTCCATTTAAATCATTTTACTATCTTAAAGTAGTGACTACTAACTCATCTGTGTAGTGGGACAAAAAGTTGGAGATTTAAAGGGATAGTTCACCCAAAAATAAAAATTCAGTCATCATTTACTCGCACTCATGTCATTTCACACCTGCATTTCTTTCTTTTAGATGAAGAATATATGGTGAAGATGTTTTGAAAGATGTGTTTTTTTGTCCATACAATCAATGTTATTTGCACTCCAGTGCTAAAATATTTAATTTCAATTTAATTTTTGGGTCAACTACACTTTTAAATTTGGGGATGATAAGATTTTTTAAAATGTTTTTGAAATTGAAATTTATTATACTCACTAAGGGTGCAATTATGCGATCAAAAATACAAGAAAAACAATAATAAAAAAAATTAAATATTATTTTTAATACTATATTATTAATGTTTTTTAAAGAAGTCTCTTCTGCTCACCAAACCTGCATTTATTTGATCCAAATTACAGCAAAAACAGTAAAATTTTGAAATATTTTTACTATTTAAAATAACTGTTTTATATTTCAATAGTTTTTAAAAATGCAATTTATTTCATTGATGCAAAGCTGAATTTTCAGCATCATTACTGCAGTCTTCAGTGTCACATGATCCTTCAGAAGCCATTCTAAAATGTTGATTTGCTGCTCAAGAAACATTTCTTGTTATTTTTATAAACAGTTGAGCTCCTGGAAATTGTGATACATTTTCTTCAGGATTCTTTGTTGAATAGAAAGTTCAAAAGAACAGCATGTATTTATAATAGAAATCTTTTACTGAATAAATGGTTGTGTATGCATTATATATGTAAGTATATAAGTATATGGCATAATGGCATAGTCTACTATTATGACTCTTTTATGGTGATTTTCCATATTTTTGAAGCTAAAAGCTCCAGTCCTCAACTGGTATAATTCTTTAAAATCTGTCCTTTTGTGCTTCATGGTCAAATGTCACACAGGTTTGGAACGATATGAGAGTGGAGTTTAATTACTTAATTCAATTACACTATGAGTATCTTATAGCTTGGCAAAATACAGTTCCAAATTAGCATGCTAACATCAGCGCTCTCAAACAGCAAAGCACACAATATGACATCAGACGCTGCTAAATTAATTTCTGCTCCATCTCTGTGAGAAACATAGAGGTACACTAGATTTCTCCATATTTAAAATTCATTTCCCAGCTCTGTTTGCTTTTATGCAATCAATCCACAGCGCGCTGGATTCAGTTTGTGCCGTGTTTGCTCATGTTCTTACTTCTAATAATGCCGCCCTGTGTTTCTGCTCAAACAAACACACATTTCCATGAATACAGTTTCAGTAAACACAGGAGGCATAATTGGAGGTTGAGAGGAACGCATTAGGAGCAACGATAAAACTCCAATAAAAAAAACATAATGAAATTTTCCAAGCCTAAAAGACGCTCATGCCTCATAAATACCGCATATGACGAAAAATCAATGGACTAAATGAAGGAAATGAGTTTGCTTAGGATTTAATGTGTGGACTCTAAAAAATAAAGGCCTGTTCGTGTTAAATGTAAATGTTCGGTATGAAAAACATACACAAAAACATGGAGGCTAGACATATTTTTTTAATGTTTGGATCATTAATAAACTGTGTGTTTGAGCGTTGTGTGTTCCACATATATGTCATTATATATATATATATATATATGTATGTGTGTGTGTGTGTGTATACATACATATAAATTGAAAATGAAAAACACACAAAACATGGAAAAGATATTAAAACATAAAATGAATAAATAACTATACTAAGATGTATGTTTTATTTAAATGTAATTGAAAAATTTGTAATATTACCTTTATTAATAATTTTAAACTAAATGTATCAGGATTTGTCAAATTAATGTGATAGATGAATAATTTTTTGTCAATAAGCAATTGTAGTTGTATAGTATAGCTATGCCATAAGTGTGAATGCACCTTAAAAATCAACATAACATCAAAATTGATTCATTTATTTATTTTTTATTATTTCTCATATAGAGGCTTTTCAGGATTCAGTCAATTTTAGATGGGTAAACATTTTTTTCTTTTCTTTATTTTTATTTTTTTTTTTTGGTTGAAAACCCAGTTTTACTTGGAAAAAAGTTGCAACAGAAAAGTAAAATGTGTTGTTAACTTTAAGAGAAACGCTGACCAAACTATGACAATCTCTTTGGTCATACATTAAAAGGTAAGATTAACTCATGCTAACAAATCTAGGAGTCCATTAAGGGCAGGCAGCAGATATGAGCTGCGTCAGTATCATTCACCATCACTCTATAGGCTCTGTTTCTTTTGACAATGGTATTTTCCACACTCTAGTCTATATTCATCTCCACTCTGTGACACTGACGTTCCCGATCTGTGCTCGGCTCACTGTACCATCCGTGGATCAGCCTGATGGATCCAGATGTGCAGTTTCTGCATGGATTGCACTCCGTAATTACCCCTCCACCGAGGCCCAGCAATGCCATTCCTTCCCAGTCATTACCCACACTCCCCCGCGCCCCGGCCAGGTGACATGCAGATGGGCCATCACAAACCAGGACCCCCGTCCACCCGCTTACCCACTAAACACACACGCTCAAGAAGCCCCATCAGCAGCACGCTCATCCAGAGCATCTGCTGCGGCACCACCAAACCTTCGGACACACCTTCTCAATCTTCATTATTCGAAAATGATCAGAAATATAAATAATGAAGCTATCTCAGCTATGAAAAACACAATGGAGTATGAGAATTAATGACCAAACTCTCTTACATTTGAGGTTTTTTCTCTAGATTTCAGCTCTGCTTTATGAGGTGCATCACGTGATGCTTTTCCTTCACTAAAAATGCAATTCATATTCATGCAAAATAAAATTCAATTTACATTTATGTACAAAACCTTTAAGCAAGTGGGTTTAGATTTTTAAGCTTTAAAAAAGTAATGAAAAAATCAAGTGTGTCCACATTTTGACTGGTAGGATAAACGTAACCTGAATCTAAAATAAACTTGCAAATGGCAAGTGATTTGATATTTACATTTTTACATTTAGAAGATGCTTTTATTCAAAGCGATGCACAAATGAAGAACATCACAAACAATTTCTCTTAAGAGTCAACAATATTTGTAGTACACAATGCCATGTTTAAAGTATAAACTAGATTAATACACAAGCTAGAGCAGAAGAGAAATTCAGAAAAGAGGAGAAAAATAAAAAAGTATAAATATAATAAAAATATAAAAAATATATAAAAGAAATTATAATAAGTGCTCGTACTTCATATGAACAATTTAATATTTAAAATGTTTTATTAAAATATTTTTGTATTAAATATGAAGGTATATACACACATTAACTTA
This sequence comes from Spinibarbus caldwelli, assembly GCA_039654775.1. Classification (NCBI taxonomy): domain Eukaryota; kingdom Metazoa; phylum Chordata; class Actinopteri; order Cypriniformes; family Cyprinidae; genus Spinibarbus; species Spinibarbus caldwelli. The sequence continues at coordinate 30,211,917 of CM077237.1, forward strand.
AATAAAATAAGAGCATATTAGCATTTGACCATTTAAAATATCTTTATTCAAAAATTGAGAGTATTTTTTATGTTTATCCAGGTATATATTTTATCAGTTGGTGCATTCTTTGGGAACTGAATCCACAAAGCTGGCATTGTTACCGCCATACTCTAGCAGTTCAGCGACAGAAATATATAAATACATTTTGTTGTTCTCTTACATTATTTAGCTGCTTTTCCTTTCTTTCCAGCTGACGTCATACATTAACCAGCCTTTCTGTGAAACACCACCTGCCACACAACAGTTGAGGTCACTCACAGTGATTTCGTTTCTCATATGTTATGGTGGCTTAACAGCAGGAATGCGTCACAACTTACAGTTTAAAACAAAAGAAAAAATGCAGTGGGCCAAAATATCATTCTTCCACTGCAATTCTAACAATGATGATGTAAAGAATAACATAGTATGTGAAAATTTTAGATCTATATTTGAAATGTTAAATATAATATATCATTTATAAATCATTTTATAATATAATTTTATATGTATCATTTTAAAAATAACGTATACTTTTAGTATTTTTAAAATAAAATAGCATGTGATAATTTTAAATTTATATTTGAAATATTAAATATACTATAATATATAATTTTATAAAACATTTTTATAATATTATTTTTAATTTTTATTTTATTATTATTTCATATTCATTAAATAAATAAATATCAATAATTAATAAAATATTAAATATTAGCTATTATTATTTTGCCATTTCAATCAAATTTTCTTTAAAAAATGTTTAACTTTCACCAGTCTGCAAAGCAAAAGCAAACCCATTAAAATTTTGTATTATATATGGAATATTTTTCCAAATAATAGGAAACTTTGCATACTGTGAACACTATTTTATTTTATTTTATGCATAATTAAATTTTTCAAAATAGCAAGTAAAATCCAGTTATCATCTCAGCAAAAATTTATTTATTTATTTGTTATTTTGCAATTTAACATTTACTTTAACAAATATATGATCAATTAATGTTGAAAAAAAAAGTTGGAAAAAAAAGTTCAAGATGAGTGCACTGTATTGTGAGAAACAACCAAATCCTGCAAAATGTTCTATTACATATTGCACATTTTTGTAAGTATTAGGAAATTTGCATACTATGAACCATATACTGCAAAAATAGTATGCGATGCGTAGTATAACAGTATGCCATTCCATACACAGCCCAATTCAAAAACCATTTCCTCAAAGTTACAGGCCAAATCCAAAATCTGACTTGCATTTGACAAGTGTTAATTTCAGACAGAATAGAAAAGACGACACCGCACGCGCATGACGTGATTTCAAAACAAAGTAACAGGAGAAACCCAGAAAACAACAAGCATTCACTATAATACTGTAGACTTCAGCATCATCATGCACAGTAAAAAGGTTAACCCAGCAAAACGCCTCAATAGGAGAGACAATCTGGCCGTCTGCATGAAAGTGCAGCCTCTTTGGCGAAGGCTGGAGGGGCTGAAAAACCTCATCACAAAAACGTCCCATTTCCAAGTGCTGACAGAAAACACATTTCCTGGGAAGGTGCTCGAAAAGTAAAAGCATGGATTGACATTGTAATGTGCCTTGTGACGCTTTGATTGTGTCGCGTTCCCTCAGTAGGAGAAAGACATTGGAATTCATGAGGTACATTTATCACGGTGCAGCGTAGGTAAAAATCAATGCATTACCTCGAGACCAAGCATGTTTATGCTCTCTGACCTTGCCTGTCTGTCTCTCCCTGTCTCGCTCTCCTTTTCCTGTCTCTCATGCTCTCACATTAAAAATGAGTCAATTATAGGCGTTTATCGGGGCTGAAATGATATGGTTGACTTACACGTGTGCAGCTGCCGGTTTCTGACTGTCACAATCTGCAGGTGCGATGCAGCTCGTGATGGGGTTTACTGAAGTGTACTGACTTCACTTCCCTTTAAATACAGGCGTGTGTGTTAAAGGATTTGTGTGCGCGCTGATGGGATTATTATTTTATGGGCCGCTGCTCTCTCGGCTCTCCTCTGGATGTGTTCTTCAATAGATTGAATTAAGATTAAAACACTGAGGCCTGTGAAGCAGGTGAGCTGTGGGAAAGAGATGTTGTCGTGTGTTTATTCTGCTTTTTATTTGCTTGATTATTCAATAATTTGATGCCGAGATCAGCGGATCTGTATGGATGGATGACCAGTCAGTTTGTCCTTTTAGGCTTTTATAGAGATTAAACTAGCGGGGAGACATAAAACGTATCATGAATTAGAAACAGAACGTCTTCAAATCTTATTTTTACATTATTTTGGTTTATTATCATTATTTTGAGTCTAAGTGATGTTATGATCTTAATGCTGATCTTCCTTGAATGTGATACACTAACAAAAAAGTACCTCATGTACCATGGTAATTTTACAGTATGCATTAAAGTACCTTGGAAAATCATGTAAAAATGTACGGTACATTTTTACATGATTTTCCAAGGTACTTTAATGTGTATAGATGTATACTGTACTATAGTACTTTATATAGTATAGATGATAATACTATGGTACCTTGAAAAATATTACTGCTGAAAACTATTTACATGGTACATGTCCTAAATACCATAGTACTTTTTGGTAGTAATAGGATGGTACTTTGAAATAGACCATGGTAATCAAATTCATGTACCACATCCAAGAATACCATGGTAATACCATGGTAGTTTTTCAAAGTGTTCCCTTACAAAAAAAATACTGTGTCATGGATACAATGATGATATCAAATAGTAATACTACGGTAATTTTAAAATATACCATATAGCTGAAATTGATGTACTATGGTATTTTATAAACTATCAAAAATATTGTGTTTTTTGAACATGGTACTATGGTACTATCATAGTTTTCTGGACATGTACCATGGTAATTTTGCATAATTTATTGAAGTACCTTATAATATCATGTAAAAAGGTACTGTGGCAGAACTATGGTACAGTATATAGTATACTATAGATAGTAATATTATGGTACTTTGAAAAATACCATGGAATTGAAATGCATGTAACATGGTATTTACATGGGACATGTCCTAAATACCATAGTAATACTATGGTAGATATATATATAAACTTTTCTTTAGTTTTTGCTAGTAATACTATGGTACTTCAACATATCCCATTATAATGAAATTCATGTACCACAGTACTTGCATGAATACCGCAGTACTATCATAGTACATGTCTGCAAAACTATGGTACTCTTTTCTTTATAAGTGTTCCTGTACAATAAAGTACTGTGGCTGTACCATGGTAGAATGATGGTAATACTATGAGATGGTAATACTACACAAAAACTAAATACTGAAATGTATTTACCATTTAATTTGAAAAAAGCACCAAAAATACTATAGTATTAACTTATTTTTTGAATATGGTCCTACTTTTTGGACTTTTTACCATGGTAATTCACAGTATGTGTTAAAGTACTTTGAAAAATACCATGGTACTGAAATTCTCTAACAGGGTATCTACATGTGCAAAATACCATGGTAGATGTAAAAACAGAACTTCTGCTGGTAATATATGGCACTTTGAAATGTTACCACTGCAATGAAATTCACAGTCCAAGAATACCACAGTATTATCTGGTGAGTAAGTGTTCCCTTACAAAAAATGGACTGTGGCAGAACCATGGTACACTGGCATCAGATGGTAATGCTATGGTACTTTAAAATATATATGGGACTGAAATATGCATCGGATCGCTCATTCAATATCTGGATTTTATCATTCGACAGCAAATATTAATGTAAATCAGTTTCTGAAAGTGCATTTGCACTGAAACAGACTGACAATTTGACCGTCAGTGTTTAATTTGACCGGAGAGCAGAAACAGGACTGACAGGCCTCCATCTAGTTTGGGCGGCTCTTCATGGCGTTTGAGCAGCTGCCATAATATTTACTTAGGAGCCAGATTGACTTTTCTCAGAAATCAATATGTGCTTTGGCTGTGCTGAATATCTGCTACGCTGCACTGAACCTGCATGGTAATGGCTTCTCTGTAACGCTCCGATAAGAAAACATACGCCTCTCTCTGTTTCTCCTTCAAACTCTTCCAATCAATTCGTCGCTCACGCTCTCTCCTCTAAATCTTCACCTTCTCCCGTTGTCCTTCGCTAACGTGTGTAGACATACGTTATAATAGAGTCATGTTAATAATTCATGTCAGAGCAATTGGAGACAATTAAGTGTGTTGACTGGGTCATTTATTTTCCAGTCAGAGTCAGAGTTGATGTAGAGAGTGTCAGAGTGCCGATCACCTCCACCAAATAGATCTTCAATAGCTCAACTGTTTCTCATTGACACCAATGAGATTATATGGAGACTTTTTCTTAAGTGTCCTGATTTTTCTCCTTAAAGTGATAGTTCACCTAAAAATGAAAAATCTGTCATCATTTTCTTACCCTCATGTTGCTCCAAACCTGCATGAATGTCTCTCTTTTGTTGAACACAAAAGAAGATATTCTGAAAAATGTTGCTGGTAGCCATTGGGTGAACTATCCCTTTAAAAGTAATAATGTCACATGTCTCTCCTCGAACTTTAGAAATGATATAAACAATGTCTCTGTTGTCTACAGTTAAAAGTCAGTGATCTCTATGAACATTGAGAAATAATTCTTTATTCAACTCTTTTGATGTTTTATGTTTATGTATTATCTTCATCTGTTTACATTTCTAAAGTTCAAATAAATATATTAAATGTTACCGTACACATTATAAAAGTAACATGTTTTAAAATGCAAAATATGTTGAAATGAAATAACTTTATATATGTTAAAACTACTTAATTGTGCATTAATTTGCCCATTTAACTATATGTACCCTGGGAAGTACTTGTTAAATATATAAAAAAAAAATTTTTCACCAGTTATTAAATTATTAAACAGTTCAAATAACTATATAAAATATTAAAAATGGCCTTAAATGCTATGTTTAAAAATAATATGTAAAATTAGTTAAATAATTAAAAATAATTTGTAAAAATATTTATATACTGTATGATTAAAAACTATTTAACTTTGCATTTAATTACTCATTAAGTACTATATATATATATATATATATATATATATATATATATATATATATATATATATCCTGGCAAATGCAGATTTTTAAATAGTTCATACATAAATATATATGTTTTTAAACAGTAGGTAAATAGCAAATATATTTTTTCATCAGTTTAAAAATATTTTTTCACCAGTTTACATTATTAAACAGTTCAAATAAATATATAAAATATTAAATATTGCCTTAAAATTATACAAGTAGCATGTTTAAATTGTTTTTAAAATATGTATTAATTAAAAATAGTATTTAATTACCCATTTAATTAAGTACTATATACTATAAACTCCCTGGAAATTGCAAATTCAGATGGATGGATGGATGGATGGATGGATGGATGGATGGATACATAGATAGATACATAGATAGATATGCTGCTTCACAGTGACAGGTTTTACATCAGAGCTATTACTATTATCTTCAGCTTGTCTGCAATGCTATATTAACATATCAGCATCCAGTACCAGAACTATCCGTTTTATAATAGCATGGTTTATTAAAAGTTTCCTCCGAGTTTCGTCCAAACTCCTGCTCTGGCGTCTTTGAGACATTAGCTGAGCTAAGCAGGAGGCTGTTATTTGAGTGGTCAAGCCGTGCAAAGAGTGTAATACACAATGACAGTGTGTTGACCATAATCATGCAAGCTTGACCTGACACATCCGGACTCCCCCTGCTGCCACGGCCTGCCAATCAGCGGAGCGGAGCGCAGGTTGCCAAGCAACAGTCTCAAAAACAGCTCTGGCAACGTGTGCGGGGGGTTAAAGAGCAGCGGGCAGACGGCTAGTGTGACACACGCTTAGACGCCAGTGCTGCTGCTACAAATGTGTCCAAAGCAAAAATCTGTAATATCTGCAAAGAGACATTCAGCATTCATATTCATCAGAGTAATTGTCCTATGCCATCTTTGCTCACGTGGCCCAATTTATTTTTGAGTGAATCACCTGAGCATTAAATGCCATGTGACTAATCTCCCTAGAGCCACAGGAAATGACTTTTAAGAGCCATGAAAAATGAGTGTCATTAGTAAAAAAATATCTACTATAAAATAATGAAACATGAGGCTTTGAGAAAATAGGTGCAACAGCAATATTATAAAAGACAGCTATGTTCAATAAATGATAAAACTAATTATTAATAATTATATATATATATATATATATAGATAGATAGATAGATAGATAGATAGATAGATAGATTTTTACATCTACTTATGTTCATAATTAATAAAAATTATTTTATAATAATACACACACACACAAAATATTATTATATAATAAGTTTTATTAATTACAAACATAAGTAGATGTAAAAATCTGTACTATATAATAAAATACATTAAAATATAATAAAATAGGTGCAGTAGCAACATTATAAAAAACATCTATGTTCAATAAATAATATTTTATACATTGTACACTACAATACATTAAAATATAATAAAATAAGTGCAACGGCAATATTATAAAAGACTCCAATGTTCAGTAAATCCAAATAATTAAAAACACTATTTGGTTTTATGTTATGTTATGGATAAAAATATAAGGTTAAAAATAATATTTAATAATAATAAAAATAATAATTGTAATAACATGTAAAACACATGCTACTGTATAATGAAATTTGCAACAGCAATATTATAAAAAGACACTAATGTCTACATATCAAAATTTAAAATAATATATAACATTATAAAATTAAGTAATATATTAAATGAATAAAATTATAATTAATTATAATATTATAATAAATATAAATATGCGTGTATCCTCCTAATTGACAGCTGATTAGTTTTACTGTGCTGAGAATTTAGTTTTTGCTACAAAATGTTACAAAATACGAAGCCGCTTTTGTACTGATGCTAGATTTACCATTTATTTATAAATAATTTGTAATGACTTGCAACAACATTATAAAAAGACACTAATGTCTACATATCAACATTTAAAATAATATTTAACATTATAAAATTTTATTTTTCAATAATATCTGAAATGAATACAATTTTAATTTTATATAATTATAAATCTATTATAATAAATATATTAAAATTTTACAGCTGCAAAATTTGTCTCATCCCATCATAACTGACAGCTGAGAATTTAGTGTTTTTTTTTTTTAACAACATACTAAACTATTTTTGTACTGATGCTAGATTTATCATTTTTTCATGCAAAATTTATTCATGCATTTTATGCATAATCTTACATTTTGGTTTGTTTCCATTAAGTTTGAACAAAAGGAGAAAATAATAAAATAAAACATCTTTCATTTGTAAATGTAATACTCTGGAATATCAGATGACATGGTTACTTCATACACAAACATTTTTGCAGCTTATACTGTGATGTGCACCATAATCATGATAGGAAATGACTCATTAAGGGGATCCAAGACGAATGGATGGCTCGCTCATTTGAGGAGGAGTTTGGTCATACCTCACACCGCACAGAGACGCATACTGTAGACGTATGAAAACAGAAACAGCATGTGGAGCAGAGCGCCTGCTGATAGCGCACTCCAAACCAATTCATCATCCCTGCGCTTATAGAGCTGTTGTGTTTCTGTACAGCACCACTAGCCTACACACTCACAAAAGCATTAAAAGCAACTCATTAAGTCTGCAGAGCGTGTTGCATCACAACAAAAACAATGTAGAGCTCGCTCCGGCTCATCAGCAACATTAGCGCTTTGTCAGCCAAACAAGCTAACTAGCTGCCTGCTCGTGTTGTTCGTCTTTAGGTTAAAAGCTTCTTACAGGTATATTGGGGATTGTTTTTTGTTTTTTTTTGCGCCGGAGACACTTTCCCTGAGTGTAAACTTAATTACTCTGTCAAAGAAGAGGCTCATTAGCGCCTCACTAAGACTCCCATACTCTGGGAAACACCGATCATCCAGCCGGCTAACACGCCAGCACCTGATAACAACTTGTTTTCCATTTAAACACCTTGCTTTTCCCTCTAAGCAGCTTTTTTGTTCTTCATTAAGTAGACAGAGATGTATTTCTGTGGGCGATCATCTTTCTGTAGCGGTGATGTGGCGTAGTGGCTGAAGTTATGCCCTCGATCATGACGCCTAACCTCAGGCTGATCCTGAGGGGATTGTTCCTATAACAAGTGTACTGCGAGTCGCTCTGGATGAAAGTGTCCGCTACATGCGCTACCTACTAAGCACTTTGGCCCAGGCTAATGCACTTCTGCTACTTATATCACACACGAAAAATATGTACTTTGCTGTTAATGAGAAACTCAGTATACTTTTGAGTGTGCAGCAAAATTTTGCCCATACTGTTACAAACTACCACATGATACTGTTAGCAAAATAAATAAATAAATACATCATTTTGGAATAAAATTAAATCAAACAACTTCAGCTAAATAAATAAACAACGTATGCTAAATTAAAATAATTATATAAACACAATGACTTCAGCTAAATAAATACCCAAGTAAATAAATAAATAACTTATCTAGAAATAAACTTAATAATAAATACAATGACTTCAGCTTAAAAATGCATAAATAAATGAATATTTTAACATCATCTAAATGCATAAAAAATAAATACGTAATTTCTGCTAAATTAAAATAAAATTAAATAATCAATTTAAGCTAAACTTAAATGTATAAATAAACAAAAATAAATAAATAAATACATACAATAACTTCAGCCAAATATATAAATAACTTGTGCTACATAAAAATAAACAAATAAAATAACTTCAGCTAAATGAATGCACATGTAAATAAATAAATTACATATTACAAATTAAATAACATGCTGAATAAATAAATTAAATTAAATATCTTAAGATAAATAAAAGCATAAGTAAAAAAATATAGTTATTTTAAATTCATCTAAATAAATGTAAAGTAATTAAATAACTTCTGCTAAATAAAAAAAATATATTACATCAATAAAATTAATTAACATAACTTTCAAATATCCAATTTAAATTCAGCTAAATAGACACATAAATTTGTAAATTAAAAATAAATTATACTAACTAAAAAAATAACTTCAGCTAGCTAGCTAGCTAGCTAAATAAATAAATAAATAAATAAATTCAGCTAAAAAAATGAATGTTGTAAACAATTTCAGCCAGTTTTCCACTGATTTGCTCTTCACAGCTAAGTTTAATTCTCATTTCAGAGGTTGCACCTGAGCCATGCTTGCACCCACTCATCAAAAAACTAATGCTCTGCAATGACGGTAGTTAACCTGAAAGAGAACATTGACTGTAGAAGAGAGTTTATGCTAAAACTTGCTATAGCGTCCTTTGTGTAGCACATACTGTTGCAGGAAATCATAATGTAATCTTTTCCCTATAGATCTGAAGTGAACACATGGGGACAGACTGACGCCGCTGACACATCCTGACCCCGGTCTAGGTGGCTCTGTAAACTGCGGCAGTCTGACTTAATTTGAACTTCACACGCTTGCTTGCTCTTTGCAGCAGAGGCCGCTGGGGAGCCAGTGAAAACAACAAGATCAAAGTCAGACTAAATGGAGTCTTTCCTCCGCCGCTGACGGTACTCACCACGGGCGTCTCCTCACATCATACAGGTCAATCTTGTTGGGTGCTCTCCACTTTGTGGCTACAGAGAAAACAGGACACACTCAGAGTTTGCTGGCAGAAATGGATGTACTGTGGTTTACAGCGGGTTTCGCACAGAAAAGCTTTACCTGGGTAGTATCTGGTGACTCCGGTGGCGCTGCCGAACACCTGCCAGCGCAGAGAAGGATCCTCACGACTGTTTTCAATGAAGACCCTCTCCAGAGACTGAGTCCAGTTCAGCTCGTTCAGGATCGTGGGAGCTGCAGGACATACCAAAACCACACATTATAGTCTGTGGACAAACCTCTTACTATTATTTCATATTAGACAAGCTTCAAGCATTGACATTTCTCTTAAACTTCGCTTTTTATTCAATATATTCTTAGTCTCTTTAGTTATTATATACACTAACATTCACAATTTAGGGGTTAGTATGGTTTTAAAAAAATAAATTAGTACTTCTATTCAGCAAGGATGCATTCATCTGTTCAAAAGTGACATTATAGGCAATTAGAATGTTTCAAATAAATACTGTTCTTTCTAATCATCAAAGAATTCTGAAGAGAAATTATCATAGTGTCCACAAAATATTAAGTACAGTAGTTTAAACTATTTATTACAGTATTTTCAACATTGCTAATGATAAGAAATGTTTCTTGAGCACAAAATCAGCATATTAGAATGATTACTGAAGGATCATGTGACACTGAAGACTGGAGTAATGATGCAGAAAATTCAGCTTTGCATCACGGGAATAAATGACATTTTACAATATATTCACATAGACAGCAGTTATTTTAAATTGGAATAATATTTCACAATATTATGTTTTTTACTGTATTTTTGATCAAATAAATGCAGCCTTGGTGAGCAGAAGAGACTTCTTTGACAGACATTAAAAAAACATTAATGATCTCAAACTTTAGAATCTCATGCTGTATCTCATGTGTATTTTAAATTTCATGCTTATTATACAATTTTGCATCTTTTTTCTAAATGTCTTTACATTTTGTGCTTTATAATAATATATGTGCTTCTTACAAATAAAATGCTGATTATTATAAAAAATTTTTTTAAATGTGATTTAAGAAAATTCACAGAGGTGATCTGTTGAAGAACATGCGAACCGAAAGGGAATATGGCCTTTTAAACCGCTGACAAACAAATATCTTTATATCCACAAACAATATCAAACCAAAAAACGAGAAGCAGATACTTCTGATAACAGAGACACACACATCAGAACTCCATAAATATGGAAATATTCAGAGAAGCACTTGTGACTGTTGCGAACGGTCGGACACCATCTATCCCTGCTGTGTCCGAGGAGAGCATTCACACATCACGCCTGACCTTGAACAAGGTCATCACTGTATGGAGGGAGAAACTGCTCGCTACTGATCCACACACACTCTTAAAGGAGAAACCAGGAAAGCTTTTACAATAGGAGAAGCTCAAGAAGATGTGTTTATTCTCTAGTTCTACAGAATGCACTGCTGCTTTAAAGAACCAAAGATGCAATATAACATCAAGAAGTTCATCAAAAAGTCACAATGACAAAATCTGACTTGTTAGTTGCTATTGTTAGCATTTATACATTCAGAGAGATATGCTGGAGAGCATATTATTGGACACAACTTGTATATGCTCCCGACAAAACAGACTGTTTTTGGTCCATTTTGGTCTTAGAAGAGAAAAACAGTAAATTTCAAAATTTAAACTACCGTTCAAAAGTTTAGGGTCTGAAAGATTTTTACTTTTTTTTTTTATGAAGTCACTTCTGCTCACTAAGGCTGCAGTTATTTGATCAGTAAAAACAGTGATAATGTGAAATATTTTTACAAATTTAAATAAATAATTTCTATTTGAATATATTGTAAAATGTAATTTATTCCTGTTATGCAAAGCTGAATTTTCAGAATCATTACTCCAGTCTTCAGTGACACATGACCCTTCAGAAATAATTCTGCTCAAGAAACATTTCTTATCATTAACAATGTTAAAAACAGTTGTGCTGTCTAATATTTTTGTGGAAACCATACTTTTTTCCAGGATTTTTTGATGAATATAGAAGGTTCAAAAGCAGCATTTATTTGAAATAGAAATTTTTTGTAACACTACAAATGTCTTTAATGTCACTTTTGATCAATTTAATGCGTCCTTGCTGAATAAAAGTATTAATTTCTTGAACAAAAAAAATATGCTGACCCCAAATTTTTATGAACGTTTAGGAGTACACTAGGTTTTAGATGACCTTAAATCTAACAGAAATTATATAAAAGCCACAAAAACACTTTTTTGATTTCAGAGGTCTTTGTGCTTGGTCATAAAGTTAATAAATCCATCACAAGGTTAGATCAGCAAGGCAGAAAATGCCCTTTATGAAAAATACAAAACCAAAACTGTGTCTGAAAACAAAGCCAGCAGCCTTACTGATTTGCTAACCAATAACCAACAGTTCTGCATGAAAAGACAGATGGAAACCAGCTTCCAAATGCACCACATCATCATGTCTGATGATCTCGAACTAATTCAAGTGAGCTTTAGAGAAGACTAAGCAAATGTTTAACGTCCACTTATATCTCAGCTCTTCATAGCCTGGCTGGATGAAAGAATCTCAGTTGACAGGATGTTCTGCATACATTGGATTTGGTCATGTCTTGATATCTTCCCACCTCCGTTACACCGCCTGAGAAGGTTTTCGGACCCAGGCTTACAGTAGGTGCGCTCGCTTCATTTAACTGACAGCTCTCTGCAAGCGTACTCCACTTTTGTCCCATGCAGTTTGTCTCAGAGAGCAAGTAAAACTTTTGCAACGTGTCTCACTTAGCTGTCTGTCTGTACCTGCGCTGCGGCTCCTCCGCACGGCTGTCTGCTCTGCTCAGCTCTCTTTTGTCCTCCTCTGTCTCTGTTTGTTACGCTCAGCGTGTCAGTAATGTCTCTCCGTCTTTCGTGGTCCCTCCGTCACCAGCGTCCGATCCACAGCTACCCACCTACATGACACGCAGCGCAAACGCTGACCTGACGCTGCCAGAAAACGTCCTCCTCCGTCCATCTCTTCCTCTTCTCTTTTCCTTTTTTTCACATCTTTCTTATTGAACTAATACATCTCTCTTTCACTTCCATACTCTCTGCTTCCTTACAAAAGCATGTTCTATCTATCTATCTATCTATCTATCTATCTTGCACTTTGCACTTGTTTATTCATTTTCAGAGACATTGGAAATAGCATACTAGCATTCTCCTCATACTATTTCTGCAGTATGCAGTATGTATACGGTTCCCAGTATGTCAACTTTCTGCATGGAACTGCATGGAATAACTGGATGATCTGCCGCATTTGATAAAATGTATGCATGCAACCAGAGCACATGAGACTGCATCACACAATGCAATGCAGTTCACATTTAGTGAGATGACCTGGAAAAAAAATACAATAAAATAAAACAAAACTATTAATTAATTACTTAATTGGAATAAATAATTACTTTTTTATTTTAATTACATTTATTTAATCAAAAATGCAGCAAAAATCTGTAATATTGTTAAATATTATTACAATTTCAAACAGCAGTTTTCTACTTGAACATATTTTATAATGTAATTTATTCCTGTGATGCAAAGCTGATTTTCAGCATCGTTACTCCAGTCTTCAGTGTCACATGATCCTTCAGAAATCATTCTAATATGATGACTTGTTGCTCAAGAAACATTTCTGATTATTATCAATGTTGCAAACAGTTTTGCTGCTTCAATTTTTGGAAACAGTGATACATTTAAATTTTCAGGATTCTTTCATAAACAGAATGTTCAAAAGAACAGCATTTATTTGAAATACAAATCATTTGTATAGTACTAAACGTTACTAACAGCAGGTTAAAGTGCACAAATTCAAAATCTACAGCAGCTCTGCTACAGATAATGTTTTTTTTTCTCTTATATTTAAGTATCTGACGTGTGAGCGTGTGTATAAGTGTCTTTGAGTCAAGGATACAACGCCAGACTCCCGCACACACCGTTTACAGCATTATCAGACACACACAGGGTGGTATATGCAGATTCAACCACACTGGAGTGGACAGCAGCTGAGACACACACACACAGGGCTGTGGCAGGTCGTCTAAGCAGAATTACGAGGGCTGGGTAGATAAGGAAACAGACGCAAAACAAAGGCCCCAGTTGATTTATTTACAGAGGACGCGACGTGAGCCGGACAATTGATAAAAAGAAAAATATCCTCCAAGGGAGAATTTGTGTGTGGCAGGGTGGAACTACATGGGGACCATCCTTCAAAATAAGAGCGTGTGAGTGTGAGTGTGTGTGTGTGTGAATACTTCATGCACAATCCCTCAGACACTTTTAAGAGCAGCGGTTGTGCTGAACGCTTGGCCTGTAATGGAGCAAAGAGGCACACGAGGAGCGGCCCAGGTTACGAGGCCGATTTATGGGGTGTGCTGAGAGCCAGAAATCCTTCATAGCAGATCCCGTCATGCTTATTACTCAGCAAAACTGCTCTATGGGACTCCATGTGCTGGATGAGAGCTGTTCAGTGCGCCTGCTGAATGATGGAGGGCATTAATATAGACGTTTTTCATCATATACAAATCTGTGGTTATAAAAATGTGCACATAAAAACATTTATTTTAATCATTCTAGAATAACTGTTACGAACCATTTCAATAAATAAATGTATAAAATGAATAATTCTAATTTCTGGTTGAATCTGAGTTCACTTTCATTATTGATTCAGTCATACTGAATGAGTCATTAAGAGTGATTTGTGAATCTGTTTGACCGACTCGCTTGAAAATAATCAACTCAAAAGCCACTATGTCTGTCTAATCAAGTTTTAGCCTATACTAACACTATTGAAATATTTTAGATAAAAATATAATATTTTTGTATTTTGCAAATGTATAATTTAATATATATATATTTTTTTCAGAATATTTTAAAATAAAAATATATATTTACTATTTATTTTATATATTTATTTATTAAATCTACTTAAAATCATTTAAGATTAGGCAATACAAATATTTCTTTTTTTAAATAATAACAAAATTTTAACAATATTTAATCAATTTAACATCAACTTAACATGAAATACATGCCCACAACCACACTTTTGTAGAACACTGACAATTTGATTAAAGATTTAATTTAATTTAATCATTTTGGCCTTAGTAACAAAAGACATAAACTACTGTTTTTATCCTGAATATTTATAAATAATAATATATATTATAAAATACTTCAAAAATGCTGTTACAGCATACATAATATTTCTTTAAAATGTATGTAAATAATTTATTTACGACATTTATTTAAAACCAACCTTTTTAGATGAGCATATTGTTTGATTTTTTTCAATGTTTATATCTGTTTTATGTTATGTTGATATTTTATTGTGCTTGTAATGTGTCATTGAGTGTCATGAAAAACATCCATAAATAAAATTTATTATATTTTAAATAAATTTTATTTTATTTTAAAAAAGGAAGAACTTGTACTGTTTGAAGAAGTTTTAGAAATTGTCGGCCAGCTCTATCATTTCTTATGTTTGTCAAAATTATGAGAATATCATATACAACTTTATAGAAGAAAATTAGTAAAATGCTGACAAAATTACCATTCAATGCAACTCAGTCATATAAACATTTTTTTGCAGCTTGTTTGTAACAGTAAAATCACCTTATCTTACTCACAGTTTTGCTGTTTAACAATTAAAACAGAGAACACACATAGTCTCAGACATACTCTCACATTCTGTATTTGCTGCACAATCACATTCACAGCTCTCAAACTGAAGCTCACATTAGCATCCACATCTCATCCACACCTGAGCACATCAAGGCCACAGACGGCGAGACACATCCACTATCAGTGTCAGCAGTCTGTCAGAGCAGTGGATCATATGTCATAACACACACACACACACACACACTCACACACACTGACCTCAGGTGATGGAAAACAACAGAACAATAGCCCTACAAACCACAGCAACAACCAGACATCAGGTCATCAAAACTGTCAAACTTTAAGTTTGACAATACTATGTGTTCCCTCAGTGTTTTAGTATTATTTATATACTACTGAAGTATTTATTAATATTCTAAATAAGCTCGTTTTCATATTTTCAGTTTTCATTTTATTATCAGTTTTGGCAATTTTGACATTTTTATTCATTTTTCAGGGGTGCAAACTCGGCAGGGGTGAAAAAGGTGACAAACTAAACTAACCCCCCCCCAAATATATACCTTCATCACACAATATATTTTATCTGGTAAACGGAACTACAAACAACTTTTACAATATGCCAAAAGGAAAAGGGCATGGAAGCCCTTGGTGGGATAATTGATCTCTTTGCAGCAGAGGCTGCATCTGGCATGACCTGGTTTCTCTTTTTTTTTAAAAACTGTAACAATTGAAACACATATTCCTTTCCCTTCACATCACACTTTGATTCTAACTTCAACCAGGACCAGCTCCATTTGCGCCTGACTCCAGCCTCTAGCTGAGCCACAGTAAGGGCATCTTCCTCCTCAAACTCTCTCATTCCCTAGAGAGATTCCTCAATTTAAGTGGGTGAGTGGTAAAGTTTGGCTACCTGAACTAGTTAAATGCCAACATAGGTAAAGGCAAGTTAATTCACATAGCACATTTCACACACAATGGCAAGTCAAACTGCTTTATAGGGAGAAAATTTTACACACTGCAAAAAATGCTTTTCTTACATTTTTTGTCTTGTTTCCAGTCCTAATAATTCTTAAATCAAATCATTTTTTTTTAAAGAAAAAAAGTCAAAAGTCAAAATAATCTTGTTTTCGGTTTGAAATAAGATTATTTTGCTTACTCCATTGGCAGATTATTTTGCTTGTTTTAAGGAAAAACTCACTTAAATTTTGACACTTTTTCCAAAAAAAAAAAAGAAAAAAAAGTTAATAGATATTTGGACTAGAAACAAGACAAAAACTATAGGAAAGCATTTTTTGCAGTGCACCATTCAAGGATAAACACCTTTATATGATTAAAAGACGTTTGAGCGACAACTACGGTCTACAATCAACAAGGATTGTTGTTAAGATGTTACATGAACTTAGTCAGGGCAAATAAACCAGTGTAAATCTTCATTTCAGCACTCAAATTTTTGAAGCAGCTGACAGACTAAACGCGAGGTGTTTCTGCGTCTTGAAACAGGCTGTTACAGGCTGACACTTAGCTATGGCTTAGCGCTGCCTCCACTTGAGCTGAGTGATACTAATATTACTGTACATTAAACGGTATGCTTTACTTGTAGGTGGAACAGTTCTCAAATCGACTTCATGTCAGAGTAATAGCTTACTGATATGTGAGACAAATGATTAGGTCGAGACTGAGGAGCATTTTTGCAAAGGGTAGCGAACTAATGCTGCCTTCACGTGCTATCGGAATTATCGTAAATACGAGTTTCCTAATCGGAAATTGGACGTGAACGGCCTCTCAAGTCGTATTTACTACTGGGAAATTCGGAAATAATTTTGATACCCGAGTTTCCGAGTTGGGCGGGTCATAAACTTTAAACATGGTGGAGGTGACAACCATTGCTGCTGTCAATGCTGTTCTCACAACAACTACATCCCTTTGTCTTGTCGCTAAAGTAGTGTATTTATAGGCTAGATATGAACAATCATGCAAAGCATATTGTGTGTTTTATAAGCAGTGAAATAAGCGTGTATTTGACCGAAATTCCAGAATTGTCAGCGAACTGCATGTATAGCGTGGTGAATGTTTATAAGATTGTCAACCAATGGGATGCTACATTTTATCCTTTCCGACACTAAAGCACATGAATACGACAAGCTCGTAATCACGACTTCATAAGTGGGAAATAGGAAATTTCCGATAGCACGTGAAGGCAGCATAATGTAGCGATAACATAACTTACAATCTTCATAGCTATCGCAACAGCAGCAACTCGCAAAAAAAAAAAACAGCAGACTCGCGCGGTAATCACCATTTAAACTGGAACACCATAATTTACAGCAAATACAAATGCATTCCGTCCAAAATATGGACAGTTGCCTGCAGCGTCTAAAAGTTAGGCTTCAGAAGTGAGATTGGTTGGATGAGGGAAAGAACATTAAAGTAAGCCAATCAGAGGCAGAGTAGGGCGGGTCCGTTCCTTTGACAACAGGGGGAAAAACGCTACAGGTGACGTGACACAGATGACTCGCAGATACAATGAGAACCCCCCCACACACACACTTTTTTTCTTTTACAGATCTACACGATTCACGTGAATGACCTATTTCAAGGTGAAAACGGCGAATTTTGCCGAAAGGTGACAAGTTTGCACCCCTGATTTTTGTTACATATTTCTATTTATGTTTAATTTATTTTTTTAAATTTCAGTTTTAGTCATTTTAGTGCTTAAACATAAACTTACCTTCAGTTAGTTCAGTTAGCCAAGCCAACATTTCTAATTTTTTTTCATCCAATATTTCTATTTTATTTCAGTTTTATTTTAAATAGCTGTAGTTTAAAAATATAAACGCAAACTATTTGATTTCACATTTGTTAGTACATTGCAGAAATAATTACAAAGAAACAGAAAGTAACACATTTACTACAGCATATCCCAATACTGGACTACTGGCTTATTGCACACTAAAAAAAAGTATATACTTCTCTATTAGCAGCACAGTATGCACTTGAATACCTTGATGTTCATGTGTTTTTACATTTTTACTTTGCTTAATTTTTTTTAAAGCAATCATTTTTTCCCAATTTTTTTTTTTTTTTTTTTTTTTTTTACAAAGCATGTTTTTAGGTCAACTGATTAGATTTTACAAAGAAAAGTGTACACTACATTTTTTAAAGATTAAATGAGTCAAAATTTGATGCAAGAATCAAAATGATTCACACCATTTTTAACCATTTTGGTTAAACAGAAACAATATTATCTAAGGCAGATTATGGTTTGCTAACTAAACCATGTCTCCAGTTCAGTTTTGACCACATATAGTATTCATCTTCTTAAAAAAAAAAAACAAAAAAAAAACAAATAATAATAATAATAAAAAAAAAGGTTCCTGTAAGAACACCAGGAAAAACAATGACTGCTTACGGAGGGCAAAATCTCAGAACTGTGGGCGGAAAATGGAAAGGGAAAAAAATAATCTTTAATTAAAACGATACTGTAACCAATAAACAGTGGAAATATAATTTGTGAATGTGCTGGTGAATGAAGGAAGGCGTTGGCTGCGTTAAGGTTTTTAATTAGTGTGGCGGAGAGCGATAGTGCCCCTTCACTGAGCAGGGCGAGCACGTAGAGCGAGGAGGCGCTGAAGAGGAAGAGAAGAAAAAACGACTTCAAATCCACTGTTTATAGCAGTCCCACTTCTTATTGTAGACTCACATCTCAAAGGGGGTTCGGTTATATCTCGCTTCCAGCAGAGGGAAGAAAATGAAATCTTGTATTGGCATGCACACAGATGCTGTGATTGACGTCGGTCTGATACTACAGTTCATTCCTGGTAATGACACGATCAGGCTATACAGAAACTGGAAGCATGTAAAACACCATTAGAGGTTGTGGTAACACTTCCTATGAAACCAGTATTATATAATGCATTATAATAGTATTCTTACATCACTATACTGTATTCATAATTCCTTATAGCACACCATATAATCAGTTGTTTGTTCTCATGAATAACGTAATATTCAAAAATCATTCATATTAATACCAGTTAATATTGTTTAATATGATAAAAGACAGGCTGCAAATAAAATGTCAAGATGGTTAAAAAAATACATTACCATATATTAGACTAAAATTGTTTACAATTTATTTGTACTTTTATATTTACATGCTCATTGTCTTATTTTGTCCAAAATAAAATAAAATAAAATAAACATCTTGAAATTGATCATTTATTTTTATTTGTATGCAATTTATTACATTAAAATCACTTACAATTTATTTTTACTGTTATATTTACATGCTCCTGGTCTCTTTTGTCTAAAATAAAACAGAAACAACTTGAAATCGATAATTAATTAAAAAAAAAAAAAAAACATTTATTACATTAATTGCATTACATTTTACTTTTATATTCGCATGTCCCTGGTCTTATTTTGAACAAAACAAACATCTTGAAATTGATCATTAATTTTTAAAACTGTATTAAAATTTATTACTTTAAAATTGCTTACAACTGCCAAGGTCATGGGTCTGAACTGATAAAATGTATAGCTTGAATGCAATGCAAGTTGCTTTGAATTAAAGCATTTGCCAAATGCATAAATGTAAATATAACTTCTAATTTTGGTATGTCAGCCTGCAAGTCTTGATCTTTTATTTCCCAGAGATGGCATCTGAAAGGAACGAAAACCACCATTACAATCAAACCAAACTCGCTCTCACAGTAGCGGTTCCTGGTTTGTTTTTCCCAAAGTCTGAGAGGAACGGTGAAAAAAGGTCGTCATCATCCACGGGAGGTGCTAATCCGTTCATTCAGACAAATGAAAGCTGCTTCTCCTCGCCTTTCATCCACACACACAATTAGTCTTTCAATTTCACTTTAATAAGCACCATTTCCAACAGTATCTGCAAAACAACAATCAAGGCCTGAAAAACAACTTGAGACGGGGACAGTTTCTTACAGCGGGGATTAAAATCAAAGTCGTTTGCTCAGAATAATAACGAACGAACTTGATCTGTATTAGCATATGTGTCAGGACTAAAGCGGCCGTTTCTCTGTCAGCTGAGCTAATCTTCTGGAGTTGAGCTGACGGTATGATAGTCTTCATCACTGGACGAGTGGACTAATGAACAGAAGGGTCTTCACGTCGATGTTAAAATGCATTTTAAAAGAGAATATATTATGCAGCAACTTTAAAAGCATGACCAATCCATTTACATGTATATATATACTCTAAACAAAACCAACTTCAGGTAGACTGTGAAACAATGTAACAGGAAAAGTCTGGATGTTTACGCACTGGCCCCGTCCCCAGACCTGTACATCATCTTACATTTCATACAGTTGACTTGAGAAATATGATTCAGGGCAACAACTACATAAATGCAGTTATGCCCTAAAATTCAAGATATTGGGGCAAAAAAATGCCCCTGTATGTCTCATATCTCTCAATCTTTTTGTCTCATATTTATCAGGGCGCTTTTGTCCTGATTTGCAAGAGTGCAAATGTGATTTTATACAACAGTTCAGTAAATAAGAAGTTGATATTGTGTTTTATTTTAAACATGATATTATGTGTTTTTGCTCAATCTTGCAGAGAACATAATTACCTTTAAAGCCACAGCAGAACTATTGTGCGTCTCCGAGCAACACAGCGGTGTTCAGTTTCTGAATGAATCCGCGTTTTGAACGAATCGTGTGAACCGATGATTCAAAGACTGAATCAATCAGCCGTTCGAATCAGCCGTTCGAATGAATGACTCATAAAGACATTTACGATTTAGTTTCTTATTTAGAGTATCATTTAATCAAAATAATAATAATAATAAGAAGAAGAATAAATAAATAAATAAATAATAAAAACAATAAAACATTAAAGGGATAGTTCACCCCCCAAAAATAAATGTCATCTTTTACTCAAACCTGAATGACTTACTTTCTTTTGTGGAACATAAAAGAAAGTATTTTGAAGACTGTTGGTAACAAAGCTGTTTTGGTTATCAGTGACTTTCGTTGTATGAACAAAAAATACTGAAATGTTTCTCAAATTATCTTCTTTTATGTTCCATAGTTTATGTTAGGCCGTTGTAGCCTAAATGTTTATGTGTAATAAATTTTATGTTGAATCAAATAAAATATTTCTAAAGCTACAATTTGAAAATGTCTACTGGATACTTTCTCATTTAACACAAAAATAGCTGTTTAAATAATCTTTTGTGGGTATTTTCGCAGTCAAATTTATTTTGTGATTAATTGCAATTAATTAAATTAAAAATTTTAATGGACTGACAACCCTAAAAAATACATCTGTTGTTTTGAATAATGTATTAGTAAATGGTGAAATTAACATTAACTAATAGACTAGTAAATTAGACTAATAACTTCTTTCAGAAGTATTTTTCATTGTTTATGTTAACTAATAACTAATGTTAACATATGGACCCTTTTTGTAAAGTGTTACTAAAATATCTGAGATGAAGTTAAACAAAAGACTCCTGAGTTATCTCTGCGCTAGAGTTTTTCTGCTGTATTTCTCTAACACCTCGCCTGAGCATCGCACCACCCACCTCACTATGGCTTTCCTCCAGTGTCCGTTCCGTAATAGGCGTCGATAATTAGACGGAAACTGTGTGGCTGTTTGACCCGTGCTAATTAGAAAGTTTGCAGACTTGGCAGTGGAATTCAACGGCGGGATAATGAATCATAAAACGGTTCATTACAGGCAGGCGAGGAAACATTCTCAATCTCAATAAATGGCCAAGGAGGACTGGCAGAGCCGCCAAAGCTGGACTCACACACACGCCGGGCCATTTACTGCATGAAGAGTGACACACACACACACACACACACACACAAAACATTTTCACTCGGAGCCGCTTCTATTAGAGGAAAGTTTCTGCTTTGGTCTGGTTCTGTCTCTCAGACGTCCGCTCACATCAGCGCCGCACAATACGGCGGATAAAGCCTGACTGAGCGCCGCAGTCCTGACTCAAACCGCGTGTGGATAATGGGAACTGTGGAGAGTTTCTGACGGAACACAACCCTGTTTGTGACAAAGTAAAATACTGCGTTTGTGGTTCTGCTGTGATTTATTAGTGGGGAAAAAGCCACTCCTACACTGTAACACCTCACAGTCATATTTATTAAATGAAATGAGTTCATTTCACTCAAATAAGAGACTAACTAGTCTCTCTCGCCTCCCCTGAGTCCATTGCTTTTAGTGAGTTTGGTGGGGGGTAATTGAGAAAGAATGGGGCAAAGTCACGTGAAAGAAGGCAATGACTCCATCACGATATGATTGGATATGACTGGTTATGATCGGCTGTGATTGGTTCATGTGACCAAGAAAATGTGACTAGGGGATGAATTTATATTTGATTGGGAAAAAAAAAAAAAAAAAAAAACTTTGAGGACTTTGCCTCCTCATTTCATAACACTACAGCAAACCACTGAGATATATATATATATATATATATATGCAAATGTCCATACTAAAAAAGGTTTAAAATGTGTTCTCACTGTCACAATTACAAGCTTATTTGTTTAAATTATTTCTTCAAAGCTCTAAATATAGCATATTGACTGTTTTGACAGTTACTGGATATTTTTTTCTAATACTGTGGATGTTTTACAGAGAACAACTGTACTTTGCATCTGTTTTATAATGTTTTTTATCAGATTAAAATAAAAACATCTCAATCATGCTTTGTCTCTCGTCTTAATAGAGGGAAAATTGCAAGAATTTCCATATAATAATTTATTATCCAAGTAAATATTTTAGTTTGAATTTGACAAACATAATAAAAATTCACTTTATAAATGGATTTACTTCATTTAAACTTGGACCAATTCAATTGCATTTCATTGCATTAATCTTTTTTTATTATGAATTGGGGGTAAACATATTTAAAATGCCTTCAATTAAATTGAGTTTGTCCAATGATTTTTTTTTTTTTTGTAGCCTGCCAAGCTAGTTAAAAGAAAAGAAAAGAGTCGATGTATTTAAATTAAGAGATTGTAAACATTATAGTTTAATTTCAGTATCACAAAATAATTTAGTGGAGTTTAATTGTATTTTAGGAAATATTCTTTTAGTGAACTCAAATGAAATAAGTTCACAGTACTCATAACTATTGGTTTCTAAACGTAAATGAATTGAGGCAATTGGTTTCCTCAATTGAAATGAGTTATCACAACTCATTGGGTTTTACTCATATTAAAATAATGTAAAACTCAAAATTACAGATATGAATGATTCCTAATACAATACTAAAAAACTTTGAACAGGTCAGTTTAATAAAAAGGGACTATTTTACACAACAATTGTGTGTTCTGACCATTTTTATGCTTAATACAGCAAAGTATTGTCTATGTACAACAAAAAATCAGTCACTTATGAGGATCCATCACTGACAGACCCAATAAGACCAGGAACAGCCATTAATAGAGTAAACAGGGACAATTTTGGATTTGATTTTGGTTTTAGGAAAGCAATAAGCCACTTACAATGATTTTACCGTGGTTAAGGGGTGTTAGGCATGAAGAGAAGCAGGTAGGGTTTCAATTTTTCCCTCTCCAGTTGAACATACTTTGCAGGACTATCTACAAGCTCCACTCTCCGTTTCCCGTTTATCTAGATGTGTTCATCCACTGAACTCCTAACCCTCCGAGTGTCAGGTCAGGACATCTCCGTTGCCATGGTGATGTTTAATCCCTGTTCCCGGTCATGGTGATTTTTTAATCCTGCTTTCCCTCCTCATTTTCCACAGTCCTCTAAGCCAAATTAGCAGCGTGAGCCACAGAGAGGTGGAGAGGTTATCGCTCATGCCTTTATTGAACTACAATTCCCATGAGCCCATGGTCACACCAGTTACAGCAGACAGTTCAGACCTCACAAAACTTTATTGATTAAAATAGTCAGTGTATTTCCACTGTAAAAAAAAAATACACCGTAGCAAGGTTTATTATTATATAAATATACAATTCAAGAAAAGAGGAAATACTTGTGTTTATTTTCTAAAGTTTATATTTTTAGTTATTTTGAATTTTTGTTATAGTTCTAGTAATTTTGTTGTGTCTTTGTCATTTTTTTATTTTGATTTTTTTATAGTATATATAGAGAGAGAGGGAGAACTTAAGACTTCAACTTAAACTAAATGAAAATGAGACATAGCTGAAATAGATTAAATGAAATGTTTATTTTATTTTATTTTATTTCAGTGAATGTTTATTTTATTTCAAGTAATTTTAATGGTTATTCAAGTAATTTTTTTATGATTTTAGTTTTAGATTTAGTTTAAAATAATAATAACCCTGGTATATACACTTAAAAATTAAAAGTCAACCAATCAAAATTGAGCAAATCTTTTTTTAAATTTACTTTTTAAAGCTAAAATAGTTTAAAGCAAATTTAAAGTAAAATGTATGATCCTGGTCTTAATGTGGTCAATAAATAAATAAATAAATAAATAAAATAAATATACAAAATAAAATAAAAAACAAAGTTAAATTAAAAACAAAATAAGGAAATAAAAAAAAAAAGATTTCTTTGTCATAAAATGCTTTGCCTTTAAAACTTTTTAATGTTTTGTAATCGTGCACCTAACAGTAAGTTTTTAGTAAAAAACAAACTAAATAAATAAAAATCTAGTTCTTTCAGCTAATGGAATTGCTTTAGGCTCTAAGGAGGATAGCATTTTACGGCGAGACAGGATTTGTCCAAATAACAGCATGTTACAAACCACTAGGCCAAAAATCCAATGTGTTTTACTTCTATTTATGCAATAATTTGCTTGTTTTTAAAGTAAATAGTCATCTGGAACACAGATGAAATATATTCTCTTCACAGTTTCCATATCCTTCTCATATAACCTGTGTAATTGTTCTCAGTCACAGAAACGTCCATGTTACGCATCAAGGAGCTCTGAGACTCCAGAGACCCTCTATACAGTGACATGTGATGGTTATGTATTAGAGCAGAGCAAAGGTAACAGCGTACAAATGTTTGATCACACTCTGCCAGCATCCATCTTCCAGCAATCATCCATTACCCATAAGCCCACAAACATCCACAGACAGATGAAGGAGGCACTCAGGATATTCCACAAACATTCGTCCTAGTCAACACACTAACAAATCACCGTGAGATGCAGAAACACTTTCTAAACACCAAAAGAGTGAACATTTTTCTCCTCAAGCTGTACTCTTAACGTAAAATCTTGTTTATATATGTGTGCAGCTTCAAATTGTCTGTCATTAGACCGTTCTGTGTGCCTTTAAGAACGGACACATTGAATCTCGCTATCATTTCGAAGGACCGCTCAAGGGATTCCCGGGAGATGCTATCAAAGATACAAGACTGTGATTCAGTTATAAAATCCTCCACAGACATTAGACAGACAGATAGCACATCACGCACACAAACCGCTGGATATTTTCAGATACTCGGCTTAAAATGAGAGATGAAAATGCTTCAGTAACACTCCGCATTCCCATGAGGAAAGAGGTAAAACATAGTTGACGTTTAAATAAATCCTACTAAATAATACAGCCAGTCAACATTATGTACTGTATATTATAATGTACATTATATACATAAAAGAAAATGTGCATAAAGAGCATATCTGATCTTTAAAAATGAAGTTTATATTAAACTACAGTTCTGACTTAACCAAACCAGTTCATTTAGATCAGAAGTTCTCAACTGGTGATTCACGACCCATTGGTTACAGGTTTAATCTGACAGTATAGGGAAAAACAATGAAATGCAATTACTAAATTGCAACTAACAATGTTATCATGCATAAGCAAAATAGACTTATTAATCATTACTTATTAAGACTTATTAATGTGTGAATGTTAAAGGGAGTGTGTCCAATCAACATTTGGGTGCAAAATCCAAAATTTGGACAAATTCCCATTCAGTCCAATACAGTTTAGGATATTGCTGAGCCACTGCAGTCCAATATTATCGATATTATTATGGGAAATTAGGCTGCATTTATTTGATCAAAAATACAGTAAAAACTGTAATACTGTGAAATATTATTACCATTTAAAATAACAGTTTTTTATTTGAATATATTTTAAAATGTAATTTATTCCTGTGATGCAAAGCTGAATTTTCAGCATCATCACTCGAGCCTTCAGTGTCACATGATCCTTCAGAAATCATTCTAATATGCTGATTTGCTGCTCAAGAAACATTTTAATTTTTTTTTTCTGATGCATTTTTTTCAGGATTCTTTAATGAATAGAAAGTTCAAAAGAACAGCATTTATTTGAAATAGAAATCTTTTGCAACATAATGAATGTCTTTACTGTCAGTTTTGATCAATTTAATGAATTCTCTCTGATTAAAAAAAAAAAAATCCTACTTTTGCTAAGCTTTTGAACAGTAGCATATGTATTTGTTGTCAGTACTCACAGCCTTTGTAGATGTCAGTAGGAATCTGTACGGCTGTATATGAGTAGTTGACTTTATTCTTGAAGTTGGGATCGTCCACAAACTCCAAAGAAAGAGAGTTCGGGTTTTCCAAAAGGTTTTCTCCATCATCATCACCCGGCTGCAATGAGAAGAAGCAGAGGAACATCAGCACACACACTGAATGCATTGATTGATACACAGTTTGTGCAGAAAATCACTTAGACACACATACATACACATGCATCCATGATTAATTAGACAAACACTAATTACACATACATGACAGGGGTAATCCTGCCTCCACAACTCAAAGGTGGCGGATCTTTGGAGGAAAAGCCGTAATACATCGCCAGTCTATTCATCCACGACACAATACAACAGCAGGTATCAAAGTGTTCGCAAATTGCAGAAAATCAATTAGTGCCGGCGATGGCTATCGCATTTGCGTTGAAGTCCTTCAGGCGATTAACCCTGTCAGTAAATCACCACAATGATTGCCGAATGACGGCCGCTCTACCCTCTACTTGAGTCCACCACACAGGCAGCTAATTAGCATTTTAATGCATCTCGAATCAAAATTCAACTCAAAAAATTCTGGCTTTGAAAGAACTTCAGTGAGTGAAAGTATCAAGCCAGCAAAAAATAAATAAAAATGGCAGGATCACTGGATTTTAATAGTTTGCATTTATTAAATACCTCATTCTTGTATGCTAAGCATAAGAATTAAGTCTATGCATAAACTGCATGATAACTGCATTTAGTCGGAATGCTGTACTTCCATACTAGTTTTGCACTATGTATTCTATGTACATTGACGGACAGAAGTTTGGAATAATTAGGATTTTTTAATGTTTTAGAAAGAAGTCTCTTCTGCTCACCAAGGCTGCATTTATTTGATCAAAAACAAAGTAAAATCTGTAATATTGTAAAATATTATTACAATCTAAAATAATGTTTTTCTATTTGAATATACATTAAAACAATTTATTCCTGTTTTCAAAGCTGAATTTTCAGCATCATTACTCCAATCTTCAGTGTTACATGATCCTTCAGAAATCATTCTAATATTCCAAAAAAAGGATATAACCAGTATCTCACAATGCAATGTGCTCAACTTTATAATTTTCAGTGACAAACAAACCTGAAATGATAATCATGATTCATATCCACTCATTATTTCAAGCACAAGGCATTTTTACACAAAATCGGATTATACATGCAAAATAAACAAGAATATGGCAAATTTTGTCATCTTTAATCTTCAGTCTGACCTTTTCTTCAATAATTGTCATTATTCAATCATTTTCCACTCATTAATCTTTCTCTTTGTCTTTGATTCTTCATCCCACAATCAAACACCCTTGTCTTCATCACAGGGTGAAGTGCGGTGTACAGTAATAGAGTGGCATGAGTTAATTGGGGTTGACGTAGTTTGTTTTTTTGCTTTCCTCAAAATTAAATTCAAGCCTCCTGCCAAGTGTGAGGGCTGATTTATGGCCTGCCTTTAATTGTCTATTAAAATTCAATTATAAACTGCTGTTGAGCCGAACATGGAGACGGTGGTTTTCCAATACCCCTCAATGTGACATAAACAAGCACACGCACATATAGGATGCAAATAACCTCTTGGAAATGGGAAAAACCTGTTGGGATTTCTTGTAAATTGTAAATAATTTGAAATGACACAGCACACTGACTTTACTCATGACTAGTTCATATCTGTCTCTAAGTAATAATGTTTTGGCTCCAGTTTCATACATGATTCGGAGCATTAATAGTCAGAAATCTTTAGTAGGTCATGATTAAAGATGAAACCTGGACCTGGATCAGCTAACCTGAACTAACAGGATTGACAGCAGTTTTCAAATATTGATATTGCATAGAGAAACTTAAAGTAATAGTTCATCCAAAAATGGAAATTTGCTGAAAATTTACTCATCTTCAGACCATCCAAAAAGCAGATGAGTTTATTTCTTCATCGGAACAGATTTGGAGAAATGTAGCATTACATCACTTGCTCACTAATGGATCTTCTGCAGTGAATGGGTTCCGTTAGAATGAGAGTCCAAACAGCTGATAAAAAAAGTCACAATAATCCACAGGTAATCCACACCACTTCAGTCCATCAATTAACGTCTTGTGAAGTGAAAATCTGTGTGTTTGTAAGAAACAAATCCATCAAGACATTTTTAACTTCAAACCATTGCTTCTGGCTAAAATACGAGTCCATAATCCATAATAACGCTTTCTCCAGTGAAAAAGTCAGTGAATCAGGAGAGAAATATTCACAGATCAAACACCATTTACAGTCCAAAACAGTTCTAAATAAATATGTGATGAATTTTGATGTGAGAGAACAGCAGGAGATAGACTTTTTCAATGGAGGAAGCGTTTCTATAGATTATGGACTCCTATTTTGGCCAGAAGCAACAGTTTAAAGTTAAAAAGCCTTGATAATGGATTTGTTCCTTACAAACGCAGCTTTTCACTTCACAAGACGTTAACTGATGGACTGGAGTGGTGTGGATTACTAGTGGATTATTGTGATGTTTTTATCAGCTGTTTGGACTCTCATTCTGACGGCACCCATTCACTGCAGAGGATCCATTGGTGAACAAGTGATGTGATGCTCAATTTCTCCAAATCTGTTCTGATGAAGAAACAAACTCATTTACATCTTAGCTGGCCTGAGGGTCAGTACATTTTCAGCAAATGTTCATTTTTGGGTGAACTACTCCTTTAAATACAGCAGCTGTGTTCAGAAAACAATACTTCTCTAATGCTCTTTTTTTGAAAAAATAAAAAATAGTATTCAATATGCAATGATAAATGTTGCAGACATTACTGTGCAACACTGTTGTCACATGATCTTATATTAACCAAAGGTTAATCTGAAATGGATTTCACATTTTCAGTTCAGTTTTGTGTAAATATGTCTTAACATTTGGCATTCGGATCAAATAATGAGCTAAGACGATGTTATAAATGGTGGCTGATATTACTTACGGTTCTTTAGTCACACTGGAAATTGAAGGTCAAGTGGAGGACATTGCATTGTGGGATATAGTATTCAGCTCAGTGAGCTCTATAGTGTTGCACTGCATATTCTGACAAATGCAGAAGGTCATGTTGCTTTTCCATGCATAAACATTTTCGCATGGCATTCAACGTACATACTGCATACTGCAGAAATTGTAGTACGCTAGTATGCTCTTCTGAACAAAGCCAACATGAAAATGACATTTGCAACGCATTTCACTTCAGTAAGGTGACATTTCTGGCTGCAACAGTATATTGAATAGAAAGGAATAAGCACAGTGGAAAAGCTGCTTCAGAAGTGGAGGAAGTTGCATTGCATTAACATAAAAACAAACAGTTTTTTCTTTAATGCATGGACGAATCATTTATAATGAACTTAAGAATGTTTTTAAAGGATGTACATAAAAGTCCATTTTGATCTGATGCATAAAATCACTCCAAACCCCTGCAGTCTGCTTGTTAAACTGAGATATTAAACTGAAAGAAAGCACCACCCTGATAACAAACATTTCTGCGTTTTTCAAGGCAACACACCGGCACACACAATTACACCCCATTTTCTGCTCGTTTACACACGTTTCAGGGAACTGATTTGGAAAAGTCATCTTTGAGGGGATCTCAGCTCGATGTCCCTTATTTGTTTATTCTTCCACCTGACTATCCTTCACTCGAGTGTTTTTTAGCATCAGTCGAGCCCAGTCATAATTACCCAAGACAGCTTCTAATTAGGAGCTCAAAATCCACACAGGACGGAGTGATTGGATCATTTTCCCCGTCCATACACCACCTGTTTAACTCCATTCATTACCTCATTTGTTAATTTTATCACCCTGTTTTGAAGGTTTAATTAAAGGTTGAGAAAGCCAAAAATGACATTTTGAGGACTCTCTCAATCGCACCTTTATCTTTCAAGGGTTCATTTTAATCACAAACAAAATTATAGGCAGCTTCCACTTTTGCCTTTTGAGAGTGTTAGTGTGCGTGTGTCACAGTCCAAATTTAGCAACATAATAACCCTAATAATGACTTTTAGAAAAAAGGCATCCTCATGTTTTCTAAACCCTGCAGTTTCACATACCCCTGTACAGTATGTGAAACACTATGCATAATGCAACATTCAACTTTTCAAACAGTAGCATGTTACACTGTCACATGACTGTATCACATCTTTTAAAGAAAACCATTTTTTGAACAGAGCTTTCTTTTAATAAAGGTTCCATCTCTAAAATAAATAGGCTATTTTTTCAATTTGTTTTCTTTTAGAATTAATTATATTTTATACAGTATACCAGGGTTTTATTTAAGAGTTTTTCAAGACGTTTTTAAGACAAAGTAAAGAAAATGTAAGGAATAAATTAAAGGGAACACAATACGTCATGTTCTCAAAATGCAAATATCTAGTGAGCACAACGAAGGCTTGAATGCTTTAAACACTTGAATGTTTAAAAATACAGCGTCCAACCGATTACTCCATTAATCATTTTACAAACAAATAACTGAAGGCTTGAATACCTGTGTTCCTGACCACCAGATTATTTGGAAATAACCATAACTTCTACTGAACCTGCAAAAAAATTATGTTCTTCTTCAGTATATTTGTCTTGTTTTCAAGAACAAATGTTTAAAGATTCTTAAATCAAGATGCATTTACATGCGAAGCAAAATGAAGTAAGCTAAGTCTTTTTTTTTTGGATCAAAATGAAGTGAGCTTATCATTAAAAAAGTACAAATATCTGCCATTGGGCTCAGAAAAATCAACTTAATTTAAAGAGAAAACAAGTTTTCAAACTCTACTGACAGATGCTTTAAGCATAAACTCACTTCATTTTGTTCAAATTCTGAGAAAACAAGATGTCATATCTTCATTTTGCATCTTGAGTAAAAGTATCTTGATATAAAGATGTTTAGATATTTCTATTAGTTAAAAAAAGAAACCCACTGAGAAAGATATTCTTTTTTTTTTTTGCAGTATATGCAACATTTAATGGCAAAACTTTATGAATTTAAGACTTAAATCCTTTTTAATGCCTTAATTTGTGGAAGGGCGAATTAAGCCTTTTCAAAGGCCTGCAGAAACCCTGGTATACATACGCAAAATTCATATACTGCAAAAATAGCATGTATGGTAGTATGTCATATTATGCTACACTAAAGTAGTAGGCTAAATTCAAAACATACTTACACTGCGTTTCAAATTATTATGCAAATGACGTATCAGTAGGATTTTGGTACAATAAAGAGTCAGATTTTTGTTTGTGTGGTTTTTCACATCTTTTTAGATAACTGGTATCAATCTCAGACAGGTTTGTTCAATAGTTTGCCAGTTCTTCTTAGGTAAATGAAAACCCTATTTAAAGAGGTTGTGACACATTATTAAGCAAGTCACAGTTCTCATGAAATATGGTGAGCTGAGGAAGAAAGATCTTTCTGAAGATGAAAAGAATGAAACAATGCAAAGTCTTGCAAAAGGCATCAAAACAAACAATATTTCGTTAAAAGCAAATGGAAATTATTAAACTGTCAAAAGATTTATGAGTTGACTTAGAGCACAGAAGATCTTGGTCAGATAATGATTTATTAAGAAAAGTTTTTGTCAAACAAATGAACTGTATTGTGATACCAGCTGTAAAAAAGCCACTGCTGAGCAGCAAACAGGTGTTTGAAGCTACTGGAGTCTCAAGATCCTCTTCATGCAGACTGGCAGTTGTGTGTAAAGCTGCATTTCAGTCACTGCTAACCAAACCTCACAAAGAGAAACCTGCACAGTGGCTGTAGAAACGCATTTTCAAACTGTTTAGCACCATGGTTATTTATGCAGCATGGCATAGTGTGTTGTCCTGCATGAAAATCCTTTTGTTTCCGAGAGCACTATTCTTCATTTTATACCACAGCAGAATATGGTCAGTTATGAACTCCACATATCTTGCAGAAGTCATTTTTACACCCTAAAATGACCTTACATCTCACTTCCCAATATTCCAACCCAAATCATCACCCACCACCTTGCTGATGTTGCAGTCTCACTGGAATAGGATGGCCATTCATCAGCTATCAGAAATCCATTTATCTGGACCATCCATTGTGCTGCAGCATTCGTAAGTGAAAAAAAAAAAAAACTATTTAAAAACAAGTCTTCATGTGTTTCTACAGCCACTGTGCAGGTTTCTCTTTGTGAGGTTTGGTTAGCAGTGACTGAAACGCAGCTTTACACACAACTGCCAGTCTGCATGAAGAGGATCTTGAGACTCCAGTAGCTTCAAACACCTGTTTGCTGCTCAGCAGTGGCTTTTTTACAGCTGGTATTACAATACAGTTCATTTGTTTGACAAAAACTTTCCTTAATAAATCTTTATCTGACCAAGATCTTCTGTGCTCTAAGTCACTCACAAATCTTTTGACAGTTAAATAATTTCCATTTGCTTTTCGCAAAATATTGTTTGTGTTGATGCCTTTTGCAAGACATTGCATTGTTTCATACTTTTCATCTTCAGAAAGATCTTTCTTCCTCACCATATTTCATGAGAACTGTGACTTGCTTAATAATGTGGAACAACCTCTTTAAGTAGGGTTTCCATTTACCTAAGAAGAACTGGCAAACTATTGAACAAACCTGTCTGAGATTGATACCAGTTAACTAAAAAGATGTGGAAAAACAACACAAACAAAAATCTGACTCTTTATTGTACCGAAATTCTACTGATATATCACTTGCATAATAATTTGGAACGCAGTGTATATTTGTGTTAGAATGACAGTGCTATTTTAGCACCTGCAATACAAGAAACAAAGAACAAAACATCTATGCTGTATTCCAATCTGCATTCACTTGTCTCTCCTCTAGCATGTACATGGCATTAGTGAACCTCTAATTCTTGTGCTAATCTGTTATTTGTACATCAGAGCACTTGGCAACTGACATCCAGCAGGCAGATGTTGGTGTTTTAATGTAAATAACTTTGTGCTTTTGGACCAATGGCGACGTAATCAATTAAAGATGAAGCCATTGGACCATCTGGATTATGATAGTGCACTATGAATTTTAATTTAAAATTTATTTTTTATTTTAGATATCCTTTTATCATCTGGATTTTTAAAAGTACTGCACTTTTTTTTTTTTTTTGCAAAATGTTTGCATTTTCCTGTTGTAAAGTATCTGAAGCACATCTCAAAAATAACACAGAAGTTTCCTGCGACACATCAAGCCAAAGGTTTCCTCAGTAGGTGTGAGGAAAAGTCAACATCATTAGAACGGCTCGTGATGGAGATCTGCCTGCAGGACTGAAGATTACAACTTCTAGGGCAGGAAAAAGAGCAGATCTTTCCTGTAGTAGGTGGAGGAGAGCAAAGGGCATCGCAAAACAGCATGGAAGAGGAGGAGAGTGGGAGGGAATGGAATGGCACCGTGCCACGGTTTGCCGAGCGAGACGACGGAGACGAAATAGATGGAGAAGACTGTGATGATAAAAAGAGAAACCTCAGCTTGGGCTGATGGACCTGATTTCAACTGCCAGTCAGAAAAAACCCAAACAGCTCTCATCTGACTTTGTCGACTAAAACACTTCTTCTTGGAACTGCAACTCCTCTTTTGTTACTGTATTCATACTCATAGATATTCATAAGAGAAGTATTTATGTATATTTGAATAGACCCTGAAACAGTATCAATATACTGAAATGTAAACACTTTTACATATGTGCAAATTCAGACGAAAAAATTAAAATTAAATACTATTATTATTATATTTATTATATATTATATTTATTATTATTATTATTATTATAAATGTAATAAGTAAACAAAGAAACAAACAAACATTTCTTGTCAATCCTCTGATGGCTGGACATTATTATTATTATTATTATCAATAAATGTATTTAAAATACAAACAAACAAACAAACAAATAAACAAACAATTTTTTTTTTTGCCAATCCTCTTATGGCTGGACAAAATTTAATGAATAATAACAACAGCAATAATAATAATAATAATAATTATTATTATAATAACATATTATTGTCAGCGCCTATAGCTTTGTGGGCAGTGCGCCGACATATGAGATACGAGATTGAATCCCGCCTCATGGACCTTTCCCGTTCTCACCCCCCATATCTCTCTCCCACTCACTTTCTGTCATATCTCTACTGTCCTGTCATCGAAAAATGCAAAAATGCCCAAAAAAAAAAAAAATAAAATAAAATAATATATATATATATATATATATATATAATTATTATTTATAGCAATAAATGCAATAAAATATACTTATAAATAAATAAATAAACAAACACAATTGATTCATTAATTAATAATAATAATAATAATAATAATCTTTGCCAATCCTTTGACAACTGGACAAAATGTAATATGTAATAATGGCAAATGTGTTTATTATTGAAACTAATAAAAGTAATGATTCCTGGCAGTTTTTAGAAATCATTCAGAAACTATTACATTGTTAAATAAGGTAAATGTGTTGCCTATAATGTCATTAAACATATATAATTAATCTAATTCATTACAAATACAATATAACCATACATAACTGCATTAATACAGCAGAAGCTGTACTGATATTGGTTCTGAGTGTTTCTGGAGTTGTGCAGGTGTGTGACTGCAGTCGCGTGTATGAAGGAATGGAGCTCAGCACACTTTCTGACCCTGCGTTTCTCAGGCGGGCAGGGGTCACGAGGGTTCCGGTGGGCCGCCGCCCCCTTGGCCCCTTTAATGATGAGCGATGTCCTCCAATTAGTGACGTTGACAGCCCCTAAAGCGGCCAATCATTAATCACACGCCTGCCGCGCTTCCACAAAATCACACTCTGATTTATGACTTCTCGAGCTCTACTGTTCCTCCTCTCTCTCAT
This sequence comes from Spinibarbus caldwelli, assembly GCA_039654775.1. NCBI lineage: Eukaryota > Metazoa > Chordata > Actinopteri > Cypriniformes > Cyprinidae > Spinibarbus > Spinibarbus caldwelli. The sequence continues at coordinate 30,247,613 of CM077237.1, forward strand.
TATACCTCCATTCCTCCTCTACTCATCCGGGCTGATATAACCGCGTCCTTCTGCACGCTGTCAAATCAATCACCCGCAGAAGAGAGGTCGCCGTGACCTTTCACTTATACAATGAAAAGGTTGTTACTGAGAATATAATACATAAAAACTTGGTGACGTGTATATTTGTGTCGCAGAGGAGAATTTAGTTGCTCAAAGGTTGCTCGCTCATAACTCGTTCAATGATTTAAGAATCAACATCGTCTCATGGTTCCCCTACAATCATTGATGTTTCTTTGACAAATTCGCTGACATGCGAATAATAAAAACACATAAATATATATGCATATATAAATAGTTTTTTTCTGTATTTTGCATATATAAATAGTTTTTACTGTATTTACTTTTTTATATAAAATCTGAAGTAAATAAATAAATAAATCTATTGTCAAAAAGTCTATTGTAAATTATATAATAAAACTATATAAATATATATGTATATATAAATATTTTTACTGGCAACAAAACTGCAATTAATAATATAATATTTTATATAAACAATAATACAAAAAATACATAAACAAACAACAGATTAAGTCAAAATACTTCCTTAGTAGATTAGTATAACCATACATATTACTTCTTTTATACAATAGTTTTTGATTACTTTTCAAATAATAATAATAATAATAATAATAATAATAGTTGTAACAGTAAATAAATAAATAAATAAATAATTTTTATATAATGTTTAAACATAATTTCTATGATTATTTTTCCTATAATAACAACAACAATAATGATAATAATAATAATAAAATTAAATACATACATTAATACAAACAAACAAACAAACAAATAAATAAGTACAATATTATTACAATATTATATAAAATAAATATATAATGTTTATATAACTTTTGAAATAATAATAGATTATTTCAAAATAGACTATATGTTACATGCTATTTGTGGCCTAATTCTAATTTCTTCTGACGTTCTGACACACATCAAAATCAGAGGAAAAACGCTAATAAGATTTAGGCAAAGCTATTACAGCTATTAAATAAAAAACAGACAAGAAACTACTCCTGATAACAGCACACAAAACTAAGAGTTTTCATTCGAAACAGCACAAAACAAATAAAAAGATCTGTCACTTACAACATCCGAGTCGGCTTTGGAGTCGTAGTACTGGATGTCATTTTCCTAAAATAAAACAGAACACAAATATTAGTGATGTAAACATTTATGTAAAAATTATTGCCTTGAGGACCACTAATAACTTTCTAGCTCATGTCATTTTGATTTACCTGTCTTCTGTATTATAGTTTTCATGTGAGACCAAAAAAAAAAAAAAAGATCCTTATTAGCTCATTAGTTTCTCAAGAAAATAAAGCAATAATGAAATTACAGGCCTGTCCTGAGGGCGCTGTCATGAGACGGTAATTGTCATTTGTTTTGATGCCGTCTGTTGTGCTTTTGTATTCACTGTCACATACACGTCTTCTTTTTTGTTTGCTGAATTAGGGATTTGCTGCTGAATTAGACGTCTGCTCACAAAGCAGAAAGACTGAGCCTTTTTATAAAATAACCCACTGACTCTTGACACGACATGAAACTTCATCTGCCATTAGTTTTGACCAGATGATCACTAGATCTTCTGATTCAATGTTCATGGACTCATTCTTATTTTATCAAAACGATGACATTACAGGATCATTTATGCACCCCAAACCTCACCCAATTATCTTAACTTAATCATTTATACAGATGTTTAGCTGACAAGTGTGAAATCAGCCTATACTCACAATTCATTCATTCATCAAAATGAATACCAGATTTGTCCATATAGATATAATAAATACTGAGACAATGCATTTGTATTTGATAGATGAATACAACATTTTGTGAGAAAACAGAAACAGGAGTAAATAATAATAATAATAACAATAAAATATATACTATTACTATATAAATACAAAATTTAATATAAAAATATATACTGTTAATCAATATTAAACATACATACATTTTGAAATAATATAATGATAATATATATTAGGTGAGGGGAAAAAATGTGCATTTAATTTAATAGAATAGAAAAGAATGTTTTTACTCCACTTCAATGGATATATGTTGTTATTTAATGTTAAACATATTTCATATTAAATACTGACATATCTTTTCTCAAAAAGCTTTCTGTGAAGTCTTGGCTGAGTAAATTAAACCTCATGTCTAATATTGGAAACACTATGAAGTGTGCTTGAAATTCTTCTAAAAAAAATAAGAGAAACATCCATGACAGCACAAGCTGAAATAGACCAAAGGATGTTCCCTAGAAACATCCCGGACATAATTTGACATATTTTAGAGTAGAGAAGCATCCAGTGGTTGTGCAAATGTGAGTGATGCTGTGGCTGTGATCTGAAATGGATCAGCATCAGCGCTGTAGATGTGATGTGCTGCTGTATGATTGACTGTTCATGTGTCCTGACGCCAGCTGATGGCCAGCGGTGGGACGTCTCACAGGATTCTGTGTCTGATCTCCTCCCTCTCTCGCCTTCACTCAGTGGGGAACATCACACAGGGAAAGGTGGCCAGCTTTCACTGCTTTCTCCACTTCTTTCTTGTTTTCTCCATTTGGAACAGCATACTGTCACTTAATAATTCTGAAGCAAGCAGTATGCAAAATATCTGTATGGAATGCACAAAATAGTGTGCATATATAGTGTGCAAAATAGTGTGCATATATACATTGGTGGTTGAAAGTTTGGAATAATTAAGATTTTTAAATGTTTTTAAAAGAAGTCTCTTCTGCTCACCAAGGCTGCATTTATTTAATTTTTAAAAATACAGCAGAAACAGTAATATTGCGAAATATGATTACAATTTAAAATAAAGTTTTTTTTAATGTTACTATATTAAATATATTTTAAAAAATATATTTTAAAATGTAATTTATTTCTGTGATCAAAACTGAATTTTCAGCATCCATTACTCCAGTCTGAAGGATCATGTGACACTGAAGACTGGAATAATGATGCTGAAAATTCAGCTTTGCATCACATGAAGAAATTACATTTTACAAAATACTACAATAGAAAACAGTTCTTTTAAAAATTGAACATTTCAAAATATTACAGTTTTTACTGTATCACATAAATGCAGCCTTGGTGAGCAGAAGAGACTTTCAAAAACCTTTAAATATTCCAGTTATCCCAAATATTTGACCACTAATATAGTGTGCATATCTAATAATAATTTAACTTGACTTTCTATTTCCAAAGTGACAAATGAGTCCAAATAATATCAGCAGTGATTTTTATCACCTCCTTGACTCAGTTTTTGATTGAATGGACAAAAGTTTCAATTAAAAATGCTAGTAACAGTATTTATTGTCAAAATAACTGGATGACACTTGCAAACTTATACGTTGCAACACAATGAGATCATGCGACAAAGTAGCATACTACGGTTTGATACGTTTAGAAACATACTGCATAATGCATACAGCAGAGTATACTGTATAATGCATACTGCACATAATTTTTTAAATATATGCAAAATAGTGAGCATGCTCAATGTTTCAAACAGTAGTACGTTATTGTTTATACATTGTTTATGCATGAACAATTCAGTGACTGCAGTCATTTCCATTTTTCAAAATTGTCTTAATGTTGTTTGTTAGTGCAGTTAATGTGACCAGAAAAAGAAGTTAAATTGGAGCAGATTTTACTTCATATGGAAATGTCACTGACATGTAGTCGTTCACGTAGGTTATCAAAGTATTCTATGAAAAAAATGACTATTTGCAGTATGCATACTACAGGAACAGAATGAGTAGCATGCTAGTATGCGATTCCAAAATAGCCTGTTTCTCTCTGGTTCTCTGTCCATGTCAGTTCTATTCCCACCTCTCTCTACAGTGCCAATCCAAACAAACCAGACGCCAACACCACAGTGACAACAACAGTGCCTGTGCTGGTCACAAGGCAGCGGTCAAAAACGCTGACAAATCTACACAACCCTGCAACACACACACACACACACACGCACACACAGCTCACAGCAGCGTCTCCCGGGACTCTGTCAGGAGATCAACAGATAGAGACAGAAATAGAGCGAGAGAAAGTTCCATTCCTTCAAATCAAAAAGCCAGTCAGTCGTAAGTGATGAGCTCCTGCCCTCTGCAAACCTCTCTTCCGGCCCCTCAGGGTCTCTCAGGACGGGACGCCCTCCTTTCCACAAAAAGCCCAAATGCACAACACACTCCTGCTGACAATGTCATTCGAGAAAAACAGGTGCTTTTTCCATTTCCAAAATGTTGAAGAGTAAATCAAATATTTACATCTATATTAGGCAAAGAATGTCTTTACATTTTAAATGCCATTGTTTATGATAATGAATTTAAGATGATTTTAAGGACTTAATGGATGCCTAAAAGGATGCCTTCAGTTCAAGGTCATGACACTTCAAGATGTTTATTAGAAAAATAATTTCACCGGGATATTTCAAAAAATGTCCTTTTTTCTTTTGTTAACTGTTCACTATACAAAAAAACATGGCAATAGGGTTGAAAGTTTGAGATCTTCTGACAAATCTAACAAAAAATAAACCTACTGTAGTCCTTGATGAGGTAATGTGATGCAATGATGAAAAAAATATGAAAAATATTTGAATATATAAATGAAATATATGAA
>CM077237.1:30254794-30304794 GCA_039654775.1 Spinibarbus caldwelli
TATATTTTAGCACTTAATTAATAATATTAAGTTAAATTAAGTTAAATAAGTTAAATAAAAAAAATTATAATAAGTGTCCCTCAATGTCCATACCCGATATCCTTGTGTCGGTTTGATTCTACATTAGATATTCTAATCAATTCCAAAAATAAGTGGCAAAAATAACACAGCAGAATATAAATTAGGAATCACTCCTCTAAGCGAGTACAGTAAGTTTTCCCGGGATATTCGAGTCCATCGTGTCCCTCAGGCTGCAGTGCCCATCTGTTCTGACCGGTCTGTTTCTCATCAGCACCCTGTTTCAACTCCCTCCATCCCTTCACAATAAACACACATTCATACAGATGCCTAGTTATAGTTTTCTGGCACAGAACAAGAAATGTAAAATCAAATTTTCATTTAGTAGAGTATTAAATGAAAGACTACAAAGATGGACGACGTTAGTTTAGAAAATACCACAAATGAACTCAATCCAGTGAGCTACAGCCAACAGAAATGCAAATGGAATGAATAAGCCTCCATTTTACTAATTTAAATTGATTGTATGAAATAAAATTTTCACAAAATGCTCAAGAATTGTGTTGCATTTACTCATTTTAATTAACTAGAACAAGCAGCAAATTCATTTTTTCAGTGTGTGCATTTGTCCTGCCAAAGCGCTTGCAGCTTGGCTGCATGCAAGTCAAATGTAGTAAAATGACAACAGTCAATAAAACAATTAAAAAAAAAACAAAAACAAAAACAAAAAAAACAAAAACAAATGAAATCTCCATAGTTTCTGTTCAGCACTCCTTGGTCTGCGATTACAGGCGTGCTACTGGCGGTCAGCTTCTGTTGCTATAGAAACAAGCATCTTTGTTCCACATCCATAATAATGCTGATTTGTCCTTTCATTTCACCGTGTTTCACCTTCTTGTCATTTCACTCGCTCTCGGATTCGACAGGTGGGTCATATAGATGTAAAAATTCTGCCATCATTTAGTCACCCTCATGTTGTTCCTGTCAGAAACACCATTTTTTTCTGTTAAAGGAGACTAAAGGTCCAACATTTGGAATTGACACTTTATGTAAAAGCAGAGCAGCCTGGATTTTCCACAGAAGATAGAAAATCATACAGGCTTGGAAAAACATCAGGGAGAGCAAATAATGACAGAATTTACTTCCATAACTAGTTAAGCTGGTTGTTGGTTCATGCTTGACCGGTGTAGCTGTGACGGATGACCAGTGATTTTTTTTCTACCAGCAGGGGGAGATGTATTAGTCAGCAGACACTTGTTACGATCAGAATAGCAAACTACTCATACTAATTCTGCATTATACAGTCAAATTGACTTAATACATACACTAAAATTTGTAGTATGCAACTGGAGCACATGGAAGACTGTATACCATGATGCAACTAGATCTTTTTCAGGAAAAGACAAATATTTTTAATGTTCTTATTCTTGAGTCATTATTTAATAAGATTGGAAAGAGTTAAGACATTTGACATTTTTTTATGTAAAATATCTTGCTGTATTTAAAAGAAAAAAAAGCATGCTGTATAATATAATTTTTTCATCAGACTTTGAAGAGTTAAGACAAATTATTATTATAATTATTAGATCAAACCTTGAAGAGCTGACATTTTCTATATTTTTTTAAAAAAGTAAAAAATAAAATATTTATTTTATGTAGATAAATTTACAAAAGCATGTCAAATATCTTGCTGAACTGAAAAAAAATCATGCTATTTGTAGAAATTTCTAATATAATTATTTGATCAGACTGCAGATTTAAGACTTTTTACATTTTACACAAAAGACTGCAGTTAAGACATTTTTTAAAATAGTAAATACATTTAAAATAACATGTAAAATATCCTGCTGAATGAAAAAATCATGCTATTCTCTGAAATTATTAATATCATTATTTTTATAATTCATAATTATTATAATTATTATTATAATTCTGACCAAACTTTGAAGAGTTGACATTTTACATTAAAAAAAAAAACCTGAAATGTGTATGACAGTATGCAGAAAACAGTACACTAGTTCTCCATTGCAAACGTTGCCACACATAAATGATCTGACACCTGCAAAAAAAAAAAAAAAAAAAAACACGAATTACAAGCTGCAATTTATTAATTAATACCTACTCAGTATCAATTAATACACACGGACTCAAATGAACACATCTTTCATCTTTCAAAGGCTCTTTTGAATACGGCTCAACTCATTTCATCATCTCCATCCACATATATTCACAGCAGCCTTTCATGACGGCCTCAGACTCTTTGACATTTAAATTACAAACAATCTCTGTGTTATCCATGGAGACAGCTTAGAACGGAGCCCGTATCTCCTCCAGACATACACTAATTAGTTTATAATTACAGCACACACACACAGACGCCGAACCCCCCGATCTGATCTTTAAAACACACATTGCACAGTACGCAATAGGGCTGGACCAGAATATTCGATTATTCGAATATTCGTTTGGTGGGTTGACATTCGATTTTCAATTTTGAGATTAGAATATTCCTTCTTTTTTTTTCTCTTTAACACCTGGCATCCCCTGCGAAACGGTTGTCAATTTGTCCACCTGGCTGAACATCTGCACCAGAAACAGACCGTTCGCCAATGAAAGACGTTCGTGCTGACCTATAGCATGCTTATGTTTCATGAAAAATCTTCTATTATGAGCGCGGTTGCCGCACATCTTCATTTGAAATAACGAACTTAAGCGCAAAAGACACGACATGTGAACGGACCCTCTGCTATCACAAGACCGAATGCGATGCATGCGTTTTCTTTCTGTCACCTGTCCCGAGATGCAAGCGAAAGTCTTGGATCAGCGTGCAGTAACTCTTGTAGTGCAGACGAGATGCACCGATGTGAAGCCGCTTTGAGAGAGTGAAAGAGAGAAGACGCGGTACAGCTGAATCACTCACGCTGTTTTCAAATGACTGATTTAATCTGATATTTTGTGTGGATTTATTTACTCATCGAACCTACATGCTATATTCAATAAATATTTGCAGGAATTTCCCTCATTATAAACTTGAAAGCTGTGGGAATGAGTAAAACTGCGATATACACACAAATTCAAGACCTGATTAAATATAACTCTATTATACAGAGATTTGTGAAATAAAATTCCATGACTTTTACAAAACTTTTCCAGGCCTGGAAAACGCTTCCGGCTCGCGCTGTTCAGTTTATTATAAGTTTATTAATTCTGAACGTGTCGCGTGTCCATATTGCACCAAAATGCGACACTGCACTCCCTTGGATCCGCAGCAACACACCCACCACGCGCGAAGTCGATTGGATGAACGGTTCTCGACATAATAAAAATGCAAACAGACAGACGCACAGAGATTCCTGCCTTTATTAGAGAGAAGAATATGTTCAGCCCTCCCTCCGAAGCTTTGAATATTTGGTGTTAATACTACCGAAGCTTCGAAGCTCAAAAAATGGTATTCGGACCAGCCTTACGCAACCCATTTATTTAAGGAATCTGATGGATTTCCGAGAGAAACGGGATATTCACCTAGAATATGAGTGGGAAATGGGCAGGATTTGATTTGTCCATCAAACATTGATTCGATTTCAATCTGGGAGCAAAAGATTCAGAGGCAGAGCAAGAATTATTATCAAAATACTATTGCTTCTGTGTTAATTATATTAAATAAATTGAAAATATTAAAAAAGTTCATTCAAATTATTAACAAATATAGTAATAGTAGTAATAGCAATAATACTAAAATAACACTGCAATGGCTGGTTAAAAATAAGAGGCATTTGTTACGTCATCTGAAAAGGAAAGTCGTTTCAGATGCGGAGCAAGTTACATTCATGAAAAATAAAGAATATAAATGATAAAAATATACAATGAATATAAATACCAGGAATGTTGGACGAAAGTAAAAAAGGTAAATTATTATTTCAAATTGGGAGCAAAAGATTCATAGGTGGTATACAAATAAACTGCAATTTTCACAATTATAATATAATATAATATAATATAATATAATATAATATAATATAATATAATATAATATAATATTCCATTAAAAAAAATATATATATATACTGTATATATCTGATTCAATTTACATTTACAAAAGTGATTATATATATATATATATATATATATATATATATATATATATATATATAGAAAGCATATTAAATGGAAGAAAAATGTCTCTTTTAATGATTCAAAGAACTTTTGAAAAAATAAAAAGTCAAAATATGGGCGAAATAATGTTCCATCATCATTCAGGCTAACCGCTAAATTTATGTAATAATTAAACATATTTATTCTGATTTTTACTTATAAATTAAAGAAAGAGTAAAAGAAAAAGTTAAACATAAATATAAAATATAAAAGAAAAGTGATCATACTAAATTTGTTATATTTTAAATGATTCAAACTTGTGAATGTGTTTCCATATGACAATAAGAGGGACTTGTGATTTCTTTATCATTAATGTACATCGACGAATCATTTCCAGTAAAACCAGGAATATTTGAAGAAAGTAAACAGGGTCAATTGTGATTTCACACCGAGAAGCGACTGATCTTGGTGATTGTGTTAAGTTTAAAGCAGCTGTCAGACCCTGTATTTGTCGCACACGAGCGCTGACGGATGATCCACAGCGGAGGAGCGGCGTTTGGCACGGAGAAGAATTACTGCGCCACATTCCTGTCAGAAAAACTTCAATAGTGCAGATCCGCTCGTGTTTAAAGTTTAACGTGCAGTTGTTTTCTGTTTCCTGAATATATCAATAGGTTGCATGCTTTATTCTGGCTGACAGATGACTCGTCTATAGATTGTAGTGGTGGGCGTTTGAAAGAAAGACAAAGTGACAGGAAGGCAGAGAAATGGTGAGATTTGTTCACTCATACAGTAGATGATTCTTGTTGGTTTTGCACTCAGAGAGCCTGACTTTACATCAAACTCATTACATTTACTCATTACACACAGGACAGCTAAGATCGAGAGAGAGATGTGAATGTATTGAAACCAGTAAGAAAAAGGATGAACTGACTGAACTTTTGAGCACTTTGTAAGCCGTCTATCTTCTAGTCTCAGCGTTTCACCAATCGTCTCATGCATATTGCATATAACTTTAATTGCATGCATATAACTTTAATGTGTTACTTGCTGTTTCTTTGTAATTATCTGTAAAATACTAGCAATTTCTGGGTGAAAATTGATTTTTTTTCAGTGTAGTTTTTGTTAATATTTTGAATTATATTTCATTTTTACATTTTGTGTTTTCATTTTAATTTTAGTGCCAGGCTGTTGTTTTAAATAAGAATTTTGTTCTTAAGTGACTTTATATTGTTTTTCAAGTTTGAAAATGAGAAATAGCTGAAATAAAAGAAACTTAAAAACATTTTTCTTCTTACATTTTATTTTTTTTTCAGTCAGTGTTGATTTTATTTCAATCAATGATTATTTATCTAATAATTTATAATGGTAATAACCCTGGCACTAGTCTGCCAGATTTGGCAAAGTTTACCAGGTTAGCACCTCAAAAACACTCAGTTTCAACTGAGGCAGCAAGGTCAAGGTCAAGGTCAACTTTATTATCCCCAAAGGGCAATTTGTTTCACAGCCAGCAGAAAACCATATGCAAACAACAAACAAACACCACAACACACAGACACAAACAATGACTTCCATGAATAATATACATAAAATTATTTGTAATTTAAAAAACCAATGGCAACTGGTATAAAATAATTTTTAAATCTATGGGTCCTACATAAAGGCAAATAATATCTGCGAGTAGAAGGAAGCAACTTAAAAACATTCTGTAAGGGATGGCTGGGATCATTCATAATTAACTCAGCCTTCTTCAAAGTCCTGGCCTTATACAAGTCGTTCAAATCATTTAAAGTGGTGCCAACAATCTTACCACACACTTTAACAATACCCTGCAATTTGTTTCTGTTTTTAACATTTAGTGACACATACCAACACACAAATGAGAAAGTAATGACAGATTCAATACAACAAGAGTAAAACATCTTCATGAAAGTACTGTCTACTTTAAAACTGCAAAGCTTCCTCAGGTAGAACATACGCTGGTGGGCTTTCTTACACACAGCATCCACATGAGCCTCAAAGGTCAACTTTTCATCTATTATAGCATCAAGGTATTTAAATTGATTTACAACCTCAACAACATGATCATTAATGACCACAGGAGAGATGACTGTAGGATTCTTCCTAAAATCTAATCATCTCTTTAGTTTTAAGTACATTAATGTCCAGAAAGGACAGTTTACACCAATCGATAAAATCTGTCAGTACAGGACCATGATCAAGATCCTCACTATTTAAAAGGGAAACAACCTCTGAATCATCCGCAAACTTGATGATATGACGCCTCTCTAGTTGCGTTTGACACTCATTAGTATAAAGCACAAATAAAAGAGGTGAAAGAACGCATCCTTGCGGTGACCCAGTCGAAGAAAAACGTACATCAGATAAAATCCCATTTACTTTCACACGTTGAGACCTATCAGTTAAAAAATCCATCAGCCAACATACCAGCCCAGAATCAATATTATAAACCCTATTTAACCTTTCTGCTAAGATATGAGGCTGGATACAGTCAAAGGCAGATGAAAAATCGATAAAAACTAATCTCACAAAAGTCTTTGCACCCTCAAGATGTGCTAAAATCATGTTTAACAGAGTACTTATCGCATCATCAACACCCCTACCGGACCTGTAGGCAAACTGAAACGGTCTAAATTTTCCTGTACCATAATCAAAAGCTTATCCTTCACAACCTTCTCAAATGTTTTCATAACCAAAGAGGTAAGTGCTACTGGCCTGTACTCATTTAAACATTGTGGTACATTATTCTTAGGCACAGGTACAATAATAGATTCCTTCCAGGGACGAGGAACCTTATGAAGGTGCAGTGACATACTAAAAATAAAACAAAAAATATCTGCCAATTGTTCTGCACAATTTTTAATAATACGGCCTCCAATACCATCAGGGCCTGGACTTTTCCTCTCTTTAACACCCCGGAAAAGTTTTAAGACTCCTTCTTAAGTCTTCTTAAGTTTTTTATCCTTCTTAAAGCTGCAGTCCGTAACTTTTATCTCTTTGTCGCCCTCTATGTTTGAAAACCCGGAATTGCTGTTTCTTGCGGAATTATCTTCAGTGCGCGGGGTTGTGATCCGGTGTTCCGGCACGGCTCCAGCGCGGATGAATCTAATGTTTTGAGGTGAATGTGTAGTTTTCAGTCACTGCACCGGTGTGGATATTTACTGCCTATGTCTTGGAATATATGACCCAAATCAGAATTTTCACCGTAATTTGCCATCTTAACAAGTCTGCCACGTTTGTTCTGCCCAACTGAGGAAAAAAGCATTACAATAAATTGCGCTACCAACGGATAAACAGATAAAAGTTCGATGTCAGGTGTGCATAAGGTCTCCCTAACGACCACCATATTACACCAGTTTTTGTTCACATAAAGACATAATCCTCCATCAAGTGATTTACCCGTCACAGCTGGATCTCTGTCCAAGCGATAGGGTTCCCCAAACCCATCAGTTTCCAAATCGGAATAAGAATCTTGTTCCTTAAGCCATGTTTCCGTAAGAGCATGAAGGCATGCACTGCTATACTCCTTAAGGAACTTAACATTTACCCGAAGCGCATCCAATTTATTACGGAGCGACTGAAAGTTTGTCAACATAACCGTAGGGAGAGGCATGCGACGATGGCCTTGTCTCTTCAACCTCTGGTGCACGCCACCGTGACTCCCCCTCTTCCTCACCTTTTCCTTGATACACCTCAGTAGAGTCCGACCGAATAACTTCTGCTGGAAACGCCATCAGAGGATCCATCATGCCAACTTCAGAGTTACATAGTAGTAGGAGAAACCCACGGCTATACCGTATAGGTTCATGGAAGTCGCAAAAAAACCCTCAGAAAGTAGCAAAAAAACATAAAAAGTAAAAAAGAGTCCGACATATTAAAAGAAGTCATTGTTATAAACAGACAGATAGTAAAAAACAACACAAATTTTTTTTAAAAAACTGCACTGTACTACACGCTACCAAACTGCTGCTGTGTGTCGCCGTACCACAGAGCCACCTATCTTCAAGTAAACTGGCAAGTAAACCAATTATCAATATTCTGCTTGGTTTTCCAGGTTATGTCAGAATAATTGTGTGAAATAATCAGTATTTATTACATATAGTGTCCAGGAAACCTGTTCGATTTATAATGGATTTGTTTTGCAAATCCATTTCTTCACATTAAGTGAAAAATAAATTGAAACTTTATAGACAGTATGACAAACATTCACAATCCATTTAGACAGCTATAATTTGAGGTATTTCTGAGAGGGAGTTGACTGGAACATTAAAGGTTATTATTGGTTAATACTATTTTCCCTTACCAATACATCAGCTGGAAGGAAAGAGGCTGGGAATTATAATTTGATGAAGGATTAGTATAACTTTTTTTTTCTTTAAAGTAACATGCACCTATGAATTGTGCACAATATGACTAGACTCATTTATTAAGAAAATAAATAAGTTAGTTTGACATCAAATGCAGATGTGTGTGAGGGGCCTGAGGGTCCGGTTCCCTATTAGCATATGACCCCAATCCCAGGACTTTTAAACAATTACTGAGTGTTCGAGCAGTGTGCAGATGTTCATTTTATTGCCAGTAAACAAATAAACATGTAGATAAACAGCTAAAATAAGCAGCACAAATTTGGATGCAGTCAACGGCAATGGCAAGTGCTGGTGAAAATCAGTGAAATGGTGCAATTCAAATAAATCTATTATTAATTAATTTAAATAAATGCATAATAACAGTAACATTATTATTATTATTATTATTATTATTATCATTATCATTATTACAAAAATTAAATATATAAATATACACCATTTTTATGTAGAGAAGTTGGTTATATTATTTATTATAAATAATGTATTTAAATAAATGTATAATTAGTGTTATTATAGCAGTTAAATATATAAACTTATACACTATCTATACTTAAGTTAGGTAGGGAGGGTGGTTATATTACTTTATTTATAATTTATTATAATTAATTTATTCAAATATATGTATAGTGTTATTATAGAAATAAATACATAAACTTATAAACTATCTTTACATATTTTATGTAGGGAACTTGATTATATTATTTATTACTATATTTTTCATTTCAATTATATATTATATATTAAATGTAATAATGATAATAATAATACACTCAAAAAAATGCTGGGATAAATACAGCCTAGTGCTGCGTAAAATATGGACAAAACCAGCGATTGGGTTGTTTTCAACCAACGGTTGGGTTAAATGTTTAACCCAACCTTCTGGGTAGTAACCCAACCGCTGGGTCAAAACAACCCAATCGCTGGGTTTGTCCATATTTTACCCAGTGCTGGGTTGTATTTAACCCAGCATTTTTTAGAGTGTAATAATAATAATAATAATAATAATAATAATAATAATAATAATAATAACAATAATAATAATAATATATAATCCAAAAATATTATGTATAGAAATCTGCATGCTGCAAAGCATATTAATAAACTATTTATAACAAATAAAATAATTTTATTATTATTATTATTATTATTATTATGGAAATTTAATACACATATACACCATTTATACGGTACATATTCTGGAATGTGGTTATAAGATAATATATAAGATAATACATTGATAGTAAGATAATATATAATCAAATAGTAAATTTTATATATAGCATGTTGCATACAAATGATACATATTAAATTCTGATTTATAACACAAATAAATACTATCTACATATACACATTTTATATATATATATATATATATATATATATATATATATATATATATATATATATATATATATATATATACTAGTGCTGTCAATTGATTAAAAAATTTTAATCGCGTTAATCACAGTCCTGGACTGTGATTAATCACGATTAATCGCAAATTTAAAATACTAGGATTTACCTGTAAATGTGTTGAAATAAAGAAATGTAACTAATGTAATGTAAACTAGTTTAAGGAAACAGAACCTTTCACACTTCCGCCAGGTATGAGACATAATCCTTATTATTCTTTTATCATTATTCTTTTGTTTTTATTCAGCCATTATCAGCCTTTAAACTGGCAATAAAATGTTTACCAAGCCACATCGCTTCAATCCCAGTTTACATTTACCCGACTATTATCAAAAGTATTTCTAAATAAATACAACAAAACATTCTCTTGCGACCTTACGTGAAATATTATGACAAAATGCATTATGAAGAAGAATTGGACCTGTTCTGCAGGTGCATTAGAGCTAATATTAGCATCATGCTTCATAAGACAATTTATGAGATTAATAGTACACTTTTACTCAGAACTCACTTCAAACCACCATCGAGTGTTTGTAATAACTTCCTTTTGCGATCACATGTGGAATTTGGTCGTTTACTGTAGTTGAAATATGCTATTTATAGCCTTTTATATCGCTGCACAAATTAGCATTTCAGATGTACACATTCATCTCAAGAAAATCACATACAAATATCCTATTGTAATCGTGTGTTTATTATCTTATATAATCTATAGTGGCTGTTGTCATGTTTATTTCTGCTGTGTAAAAGCCTTAACATGTGCTCTGGCTGAAACTCACGTTGTTTGTGATGTTTACAGCCGCCTCTCCGTTCTTAAGTTGCCAGGGATACATTCCAACTATAATACACATTAGTAAAAGGATCTATTTTAATTTTTATTTGTCTATATACACTTTGGGCGGCCGCGGTACATTATAAAAATAGCCCAAAAAACCGCAACCCACGGCTCTGTAATTTTTCCCGTGACTGTATTTTCAAAATAGCCCACTTGTGCCATTACCCTGGCAACACTGGTTCACTGTATCCTCATCACACAATGATAGATAACCTTCCGCGCTGCGATGACGGGAAGAAGTTGGGGTCAAGCATTATCACATGATTAATTTGCGTTAAAAAAATATTAACGCGTTAAATTTTTTTGATTAATCGCATGCGTTAACGCGTTAACGTTGACACCCCTAATATATACACACACATACACACACACACACACACACACACACACACACACACACACACACACACACACACATACATATATACAGGTGCATCTCAATAAATTATAATGTCATGGAAAAGTTCATTTATTTCAGTAATTCAACTCAAATTGTGAAACTTGTGTATTAAATAAATTCAATACACACAGACTGAAGTAGTTTGGTTCTTGAAGTTTTTGGTTCTTTTAATTGTGATGATTTTGGCTCACATTTAACAAAAACCCACCAATTCACTATCTCAACAAATTAGAATACTTCATAGGACCAATAATAATAATAATAAAAATTTTTTTAGTGAATTGTTGGCCTTCTGGAAAGTATGTTCATTTACTGTATATGTACTCAATACTTGGTAGGGGCTTTAATTACTGCTTCAATTCGGCGTGGCATGGAGGTGATCAGTTTGTGGCACTGCTGAGGTGGTATGGAAGCCCAGGTTTCTTTGACAGTGGCCTTCAGCTCATCTGCATTTTTTGGTCTCTTGTTTCTCATTTTCCTCTTGACAATACCCCATAGATTCTCTATAGGGTTCAGGTCTGGTGAGTTTGCTGACCAGTCAAGCACACCAACACCGTGGTCATTTAACCAACTTTTGGTGTTTTTGGCAGTGTGGGCAGGTGCCAAATCCTGCTGGAAAATTAAAATCAGCATCTTTAAAAAACTGGTCAGCAGAAGGAAGCATGAAGTACTCCAAAATTTCTTGGTAAACGGGTGCAGTGACTTTGGTTTTCAAAAAACACAATGGACCAACACCAGCAGATGACATTGCACCCCAAATCATCACAGACTGTGGAAACTTAACACTGGACTTCAAGCAACTTGGGCTATGAGCTTCTCCACCCTTCCTCCAGACTCTAGGACCTTGGTTTCCAAATGAAATACAAAACTTGCTCTCATCTGAAAAGAGGACTTTGGACCACTGGGCAACAGTACAGTTCTTCTTCTCCTTAGCCCAGGTAAGACGCCTCTGACGTTGTCTGTGGTTCAGGAGTGGCTTAACAAGAGGAATACGACAACTGCAGCTAAATTCCTTGACACGTCTGTGTGTGGTGGCTCTTGATGCATTGACCCCAGCCTCAGTCCATTCCTTGTGAAGTTCACCCAAATTCTTGAATCAATTTTGCTTGACAATCCTCATAAGGCTGCGGTTCTCTCGGTTGGTTGTGCATCTTTTTCTTCCACACTTTTTCCTTCCACTCAACTTTCTGTTAACATGCTTGGATACAGCACTCTGTGAACAGCCAGCTTCTTTGGCAATGAATGTTTGTGGCTTACCCTCCTTGTGAAGGGTGTCACTGATTGTCTTCTGGACAATAATCATCAGCAGTCTTCCCCATGATTGTGTAGCCTAGTGAACCAAACTGAGAGACCATTTTGAAGGCTCAGGAAACCTTTGCAGGTGTTTTGAGTTCATTAGCTGATTGGCATGTCACCATATTCTAATTTGTTGAGATAGTGAATTGGTGGGTTTTTGTTAAATGTGAGCCAAAATCATCACAATTAAAAGAACCAAACACTTAAACTACTTCAGTTTGTGTGCATTGAATTTATTTAATACACGAGTTTCACAATTTGAGTTGAATTACTGAAATAAATGAACTTTTCCACGACATTCTAATTTATTGAGATGCACCGGTATATATATATATATATATATATATATATATATATATAAATATATAAATAATTGAGCTAACAATAATAAATCTTCATCATGTTAGCATATATATTACTGTATAAATTATGAAAAATTTGTACTTTTTTAACTAATTTACTTTTACATACACTTTTGTATGAAAGGCACTAGATTTTATTATTATGAAAATATTAGGTGTGCTGTAAAATGGCATTATAATGAGTGTCAAACGCTGTATCTTTGTGTCATTCTTCATTTAAAACCGTATTATTTAAAATCCCTATCCTTTTATGGATCTCTCCATCTTTCTCCTTCATAACGTGTTTTTCTTACACCTTATTTCCTTCTAATTTCTCTCCTTTTGTGGCTTTTCTGTTGCCCGTCAGATCGCTGAAGCTGCAGGCAGCACAATCACTCTGTGAATATTCCAATCCTCCGATAAGGTGAGGGAATGCTGTCCTGTTGCATTGTGGGTAATACGGTTGTCTATTGTTCTGTGAAAGGGCTCCATTGAGGAGTCTGTGTCTAGCAGCAGATAAAATCGTAACACGGCGTGGACACACTGCCTGATAACGGCACGATTCACAGCAACACACACACACACTGCAACAAGCTTAAACTGATCTGGATAAGAGTGTTTTAACGAACAAAGACAAATATCAAAAGTCAAAAGAGCCCACCCACCAGCATCTGTGATATTCTGCTCTCTAGATACGGATCAAGTCCCTCCTTCAGTGGGATTTTTTCACTAATTGATCATCTTCCAAGCAGAAATCACAGGTATGGTTGCATATGACACTCATTTTGAGAAATAATTTGTGTAAATAGAACAATAATTAGGGTTATGGGTTTTTTCAAATCACTAACTCTAAATATGGGTCTCAGGAATATAGTCAGAGACGGCCGCCGGCCATTAAGTCTTACACTATATTTTGTGTAAAATTATACCACTATACACTAATCATAACAATATGGTTCAAATTTTCTAGAAATTCCAGCCAAAAATGTTTTAAATACTAAATAATCTTATTAATAACAAATGTGCAAAAACAGTTATCAGTCTAATAACTTTGAATATGCAAAACAAAACGGCTACAAAATAAAGTAATTTTGAATTAAATATCTTAAATACTGAAAAGTTTCGTAAAAGCATCTAATAAATCTAATCTCAGATCATAATGTAAAAATCATGAACTTAATGACATTTCTGATGCACAAATTGTCCCTCCTGAATACTATCAGAATCAATTTAAAAAAAAAAAAAAAAAAAAATATTATTAATTATTATTATTATTATTTTATTTTTTGTTTTTAATTTCTTAATTCTGTGTAGATGATAAGTACAAAACAGAGAAATTCTGGCAAACAATTAAAAAAAAATAAAATGAATACAAAATAAAAATGTTAAAAAGTAGTTAAAGAGAAGCAGTAAAAAAGGACAAGAAGAAAGGTTAAAGCTATAATTATCTACCCTTTAACCAAAGTCCAATAATTGGACTATGTAATAATGAATTCAATTAATAGATTTTTTTCTCCCCTCGTAACACTGATGCCATCTTTAACAAACATCACTAATAAACAGATCAAAACAGCATTAAGAGCACCAATGCATTTCACACTAAATTCAGCATGTCATGTCCTACATGTGTTCGCTTTTCCCCTCTTTCTATCCTTATTTAAAAATGTTTTTAAATGAGTGCTTTTCCAGGAGAGAGCCAAAGAGCCGCTGGCCCTCTTCAGAGCCGTCCTGAGAGCGGCCAATCAACAATCAGCCGCTGCCGTCACAACCCTGTTATTTGCGACCCTGTAATCATTTCCATCAAAATGCAGCGATGTCCATAAAATCTGCAGACAACATCCAAATCACAGGCAACCTTTTAGAGAGGATACACATCGAGTCAAGGACACTGAGAGAGCAAGAGAGAGAGAGAGAGAGAGTGAAATATATGGATGCATGTCAGTCCAGATGCACTATATATAGGCTCATTTAATACACATATGCATCTACCAGACCAACACATAACCAGATCATCTACGAGCCATGTGTGACACACACACACACACCGTAAACCCTATGCAAATGGCCTGTTAACATTTCCCAGGGATATCATTTACAATTGAAAAGTGTGAATGTGCTCAAAACGTCCAGCAGTATTGAAGGGACGAAATTGTTATCTGTCATACAAGTGCAAACATATTTATACATACGGCAGTTGCTCAAATGGCTGTCAAAACAGGTTTTCCCTTGAATGCCGTCTGTTTTTACATTCTCTACCAACAAGAGCCAAAGAAAACCAAACATTTTGTGAATTATTTAGGACTTAAAAAAACACCATGAAAAAGGAATGGCATATAAAGCAGGTTCGTTTCATATTTTTAGTTGTGTTGTAAATAAAATTGTACTTATAGAAGAAAAAGGAAACTTTTTAAAATTTATATATATAAATAAATATATATTTTTAAATTTTTATTTAATTTTTGATTTTACATATTACATAGAAGCAGAGGCGGACAGTAGTGAAGTATTTTTACTCTGCTTTAAAAGTACTTTTCAAGTGTCTGTACTTTATCTGAGTGTTTTCTTTAGAAAACTTTACTTCACAACATTCCAAAGCAAAATATTTACTTTTTACTGCACTACGTTTCATATTAAATATCATTCAATACTTAATTACATTAGAAATCTAGTACTTTCTTACTTTTACTCAAGTACAAGAAAGTACTACATTTTTAATGTCCTTAAGTATTAAAGGTAAAAAAAAAAAAACTTTTATTTATGAAATGTAGTGCAGTAAAAAGTATGACATTATGCTTTGGAATGTAGTGATGTAAAAGTTTTCCAAAGAAAACACTGATAAAGTACAGATACTTTTTAAATTTACTTGAGTAAAGTAAAATACTTCACTACTGTCCACCTCTGCATAGAAGAGATAAAAAGTTATTCAGAAATTACAAAATCATGCCAAATTTAACATTTCATTAAAAATTGTCAAAAAATAAAGAAACAATAAATACAAAAATAAATACATTTTAAAAAAGAGAGAAAATAAAAGTTTAAAACTTTTTTAATCTATCCTTTAAAAACATGTAAAAATGAATCCAATAAATGTAAGGAAAAGTTATCACCCAGTACAATCACCCACACTGTGCAACATTATGATAGAATCAGATGGTAGTACTAGGGTACTTTGAAATATTCCTAAGCACTGGAATTCATGTGCTACAGTATTTAGTAAAGAATATGATGATACATGTTCAAAACACCATGGATGTACCATACTTTTTTATACAGTAAGTAAGTATTTATTTAATACAGTGGGATTTATCAGCTGTAGCACAAATAGTTAAGGTTACTGCTTTAAATAATAAAGTATGAGCAATGGTAGTTTTGAATGATGCCTTAGCAAACATCACTGTAAAAAGTTCTTTCTGGAATTAAAAAAAAACAATCTTCCTGCAAAAATCACTTTTAAAAGATTCACACAAAACAATCATAAAGATTCAGACACCTGAGACTATAAAATAAGCAATGACAGATAAATTATGTTTCATTTTAAGTCATTTCAGTTTAGTTTTTAGTGTGGCACAGAAGCAAGCGCAATTTTTGTGTTATTTGCCTCAGCATGAACGACGCCGGATGATAAACAAAAGAAAAAGCTCGTGCTGCATGAAAAGCAGGTCCCAAGTCTTTATTTTTCCACCTGATAAACAATGTTCTCTTGCAAAAGTAAGCAAGAAAAACCCTCAAGACTTCCTGCTTTTATGCTGAACTTTCAAACATGCATTAAATTGTTGCAGTACTTGAATCAACGCTGCATCGATGGACTAACTAGCTGTGAAATAAACTACTGATTGTTTTCCAAATGACTTTATGCTAAAAGAAGCAGAAGATTAAGGCTGATCAGCATGTGGCGCGTTACTTTATCTGAACCTGCGAGTATCAAATTTATGACAAAATTACTTTGCAAACAGCACCATTTAATTCAATGCAAGTGTTAAAAACCTCATCAACAAATCGCGAAAGTGTCCATGAGAGAAGATGTGCCATTTCTACCATTTTCAAAAGAGCTAGTTTTCTCTTTTCACTTCTCCTCCAG
Organism: Spinibarbus caldwelli; assembly: GCA_039654775.1. Taxonomy (NCBI): domain Eukaryota; kingdom Metazoa; phylum Chordata; class Actinopteri; order Cypriniformes; family Cyprinidae; genus Spinibarbus; species Spinibarbus caldwelli. The sequence continues at coordinate 30,271,656 of CM077237.1, forward strand.
TCTCGGACACACACAGACACAGAGACGGAGAGAAAGCCCTTCATGGGGGTTTAGCGTGTGATGAGATGGGCTGTTGTCTTTTGGAGCGTGGCGAGGTGGATTTGGGGAGCTATCGATCTGAATCGCGGCTGTATGGAGGGATCGATGGAGAGGCTTTAGAGACACCTCAACCCCTGAGCCTCCTCTACTCATTCGGCCCAGCCTCACGACGCCGCGCGGGAGCCCGCAAACTCCTCGCGGTCAGGGAACTTTCATCCGATTTATAGAGACTGCGCAATCATTTACAATTATGTTCTCTGCGGATGCTTTCTTACTAAAGCGACTCCAGAAAGTGCACATGTGGAGTAAGTGCCAGTTACTAAAGCCGGTATCAAGGGATACAAATCAAGTAATAAGACGAGACCTCGGGTGCCAAAACGAAAACTGCACGGCAATTACATACATGGGGCTAATAGCGTTTCTGAGAACACGCTTTAAAATAAACCATCTTTAATGGTATTTGCAACATTCGATTCTGAGAACTCTCAACTCATCAAGAAATGCTTTATAGGCAACAGTGCAGGGGCTGCAAAAAGTATTCGGTCACAAAGTAATAGTTCACATAAAAATGAAAAATTGCTGAAAATTGACTCACACTTAGGCCATCCAAGATGTAGATGAGTTTGTTTCTTCATCAGAACAGACCTGAAGAAGTTTAGCATTGCATCACTTGCTCACCATTGGATCCTCTGCAGTGAATGGGTGCCGTCAGAATGAGAGTCCAAACAGCTGATAAAAACACCACAATAATCCACAAATAATCCACACCACTCCAGTCCATCAGTTAACATCTTTTGAAATGAAAAGCTGCGTGTTTGTAAGAAACAAATCCATCACTAATCCATAATAATACTTCTTCAAGTGAAAAAGTCATCTTGCCTGAATTAGGAGAGAAATATGCACAGATCAAGCAACATTTAAAACAACAAAAACAAATATGTTGGTGACTGTTATTATGGATTATGGAATTATTATGAATTTGTTTACAAATATGCAGCTTTTCACTTCACAAGATGTTAATTGATGAACTGGAGTGGTGTGGATTACTGTGATGTTTTTATCAGCTGTTTGGACTCTCGTTCTGATGGCACCCATTCACTGCAGAGGATCCAATGGTGAGCAAGTGATGTAATGCTACATTTCTCCAAATCTGTTCTGATGAAGAAACTAACTCATCTACATCTTGGATGACCTAAGGGTGAGGAAAATTTCAGGTAGTTTTTATTTTTGGGTGAACAATTTTTTATTTTTTTATTTTTTTTTGAAACGCAACAAATAAATGAGGCTCGATCATCTATTAACAAACGCGCGTGTTTATTTTAGCACTTTCGTCAGCGAACTCGCAGCCTGCAAAACACTAAAATAAATATCAAACAATACACCCTGTCAACCGGACGTGAGCGGCGCGGCAAGACACGACAAAATACCCATTATAATCAGTGATGCTGTGTACATTGGATGCTGCGCGACATGACACGATAAATCCCCACAGTAAACTGCTTCGTCCCGTTTATGACGTACTGACACAAAGTTCAAATGTCCTGTGTAGTCCTGTCGTGTCCGGTTTAGACACGGTTCTGTTCCGCCACCAAGCAAGCGGGCGCATTAAGTCCTCGTCTGCACGCGCTCTCTGCGTGGAATAGGAATCGCGGCATATGCTGCTACATTTCTTGGTAGCATCTTACATTTATCGCTGTCTCGTTTGTATTTGGCTAGTTTGGAGAAAGCCTCACCAATACAAACCTGATCAGCCGAGCATATGCGATCACGACTTGAAGACACTTGTACAAATGCGGATGGGTGACATGAATGGAAATGATTCCAGATTGGCGATGTAGTATTTCTTTTCCCAACAAGGTCCATCGCTCAACACGAAATAAATTTGCTGAATGCAGAATAAACTGTATTTTCCTGTGCTCAAACCTGCCAGTCTAAAGGAAACGCCGTGTATAGTGTTTGAGGTAATATGTGAATTAGCATAGACTTATAGTCTAAATAAAACAATTAGCAACTGTTATATTATTACTAGGGTTGTCAATCGATCGAAATATTTAATCGTGATTAATCGCATGATTGTCATGAGTTAGCTCGTGATTAATTGCAACTTAATCACACATTTTTATTTGTTCTAAATGTACCTTAAATTAATACTTTTCAAGTTTTTAATACTCTAATCAACATGGGCATGGACAAATATGGATGCTTTATGCAAATGTATGTTTATTTTTATTTATTGAAACCATAGTCAACATAGAGCATGAAGACTAGACATGTTTCAAAGGTCATAGATGCTTTTCAAAGAACTTGTTCATGTCTTTTAGACACATGAAAAAAGAAATACCAGGTTCCCATTACTTCTCTTTCTTTGCACTGAGCAATTTACTTACACAAACCTGTTTACATTTTTGCACAACAGGGCAGCTCACTTCTTCTGAACATGCAAAATGTACATTTATTATTTATTATTACATTTGTTTGCCTCTCTGTGCCCACATACTGTATTTTGATGCGGCTAAATTCTCAATAAAACAGTTTTCATTGATATATTTTACGGTTTCTGTTGTTCAGACAACGGAATGAATATGAAATAGTGACTGAAACGCGACCCATTAAGACTACAGCTCTCCCTTCCAAGATGTTAATTTGCACAAAAATCCTGATAATCGAGCCATCGTCTGATGAAATCAAATACACATAAGATAATGACAATAGCTGTGCTGTGATTTCGGCTATACTTGCATGTAAAATTAGAGAAGCAACATAATATCTGTGTTTAACTCAGTGTTGCATTGCGCGGCTTGCGAGCCTCATGCGGCTCGCCAAGCTTTAATTTGTGGCTCGCATGGCAGTATATAATACGATGATATGATCAATACAGAGATTTCATAAAACCATTAAAAACAAGCAGGGCTATAACATAACCCATTAAAAAACTCACACCGTGTCTACACCAGACGCGAGCGTCGGGGTGCGTTCAGGGCTTTATGATTTCCGCAATGCAGAAAACGCAGACGGAATAGCAGAATCTAGTTATAAAAACGGAATTTACTGTATAACGCAGAATGTCATTGAATTTGTCAAAGTTTGGATGAAAAAGTAGGTCATTACACTTAAATCAAATCGCGATATAGACTAGTATCTGTAAACATTAAGCTGCAAAAATACCATTTAAATATGAATCCTGCGTGTCTCGTTATGAATGAATGCACAGACACGCAGTTTCGTTTACTACACATACTGAAGCGCGCAGTGTTTTCAGCATCTGCAGTCTCGCCAAATGAGGACATAAATACATGAACAACAGTCAGTGTCTGCTCTATTACAAATAATTTATATTTAAAAAAATACCCAAAAACAGTGGAATTACAAGATGCAAATATAGACTAGAAAGATATTTTAACTTGCTCTGCCCTTACGTCCATTACATTGACTCACTGCGGAGTTGTTTTGGCAATCTTTCCAGCTCTTAACGCTGAATGTGCTCTTGAATGGTTAGATACATGATGGGCTAATGTAGAAGCAAATAACTTTAAACAAATAACTTTAAAAAATAACATTGTATTGCATTGCATATTATATGTTCAGGGATGACAGATGGATAAGCAGACATGCTATTTATGACTGGATGTAACTTTTGATACTTTGTGGTAAAAGTGGCTCTACTACTGACTTTGTCTTATTAGTGCGCCTCTCATGAAAAAAAAAAAAATAGTGAGGACCACTGGTTTAACTGAAAGCGCAGCTCCTCTCCGCCGCTCGCTGAACAGAGCAGACGCAGAGAGAGAGAGAGAGGTGTGTGCACGCGCTGGGACAGCAAGACCTCGCACTCGCGTGGCAGTACCAGCAGGTCTCAGAAACTAAAAATGGTTTGGGCAGACCCTAAAGATTTGTCACTAGGCGCTTTTTTGAAGAGGGGAAAAAAGTCACTAAAGGAGTCTGCAAAGTCGCTAAGTTGGCAACACTGTACATCTCCATTTCCCCAACTACGGGCTAGGCCACGGGGTCAAACAGAAAATGCGTGCTGCATTAATCGCGCGTTAATAAAATTACTGCCGTTAAAATGAATTTGCGTTAATGCGTTATTAACACTGAGCAAAAAAGATGAAATGTGACGTTTTCTAGCAGCATTCGAGCAGATACTAATACTCTATTTTGTTATCTAACGCAATGACACCGAGATATTTTTAAGCATGATTTAAGTGAACAACTACCTCACATCCAATGCAGAAGGTTTTCTAAAGAATTAGAGAGTAAAAAACTCTCTTCTCCATAGAGTTTTTGGTTGAAATGACCTGTAGTTGTAAAAGTGCAGACAGTAGACGAGTGATGTAGTGTTAGGACTGAAAGTATGCAGTGCAGGTAAAGAGCCAGTTTCTCTCTTTCTTTCTTTCTCTTTGACCTTTCGGTTTCTCCTTGACTTTGATATGAACTAACCGCTTCTTCTGCATGCAGAAGTGTGATGGCTCCCGGAGAGAAGCGTCTGAATATTCAGTGAAGACGTGGTTTGCAGGAGTGCAGAGGAGGCTGAGAGCTAAAGCAGCCTGAGTGTTTCTACCTGGAGGAGAGACACTCCAGTAAATTACAGAGACGACTCCAATCAGGATGCTAAAATTACAAAAGCTGAAGGGTCACCAAGGCAACCACTGGAGGCAAAGTGTGCAGACGACATGCATGTTGATGTGCGCTGGACTGAAAGTATGGGACGAAATTAAGAATCATTTCATCTTGAAAAAGGCTCTTATATCTCTCAGGCTGTTTGCAGCACAGCTCACAATAGCATACTACTTACACCATTTTAGCAGTATACAGTATCTACACTGTGCCCAGTATGCAGATCTGCTTTGTGCATTGCAGACAACCTACAGCATTCATCAAAATGCACAGTATACCATATCCCACAATGCAATGCCTTCAAATGTGACGTATTAAGTAATAGCTGCCATGATTTTAACATAACTAACATTATCTTTTCATTTTATCTGCCCATGTTTTTAAAATAATATAAATAAATATATAAACTAAATGTATTATTTAGGGTACAATAAACAAACTAAATACATGCATACATATAATATACATTATTGCTTCATTTTATCTGCCAATTTTTTTAAAATAATATAAATAAATGTTTAAACTAAATGCATAATATAATAACAATATTTAGTGTATAATAAAACTAAATAAATAAATACATATAATATACATCATCACATCATCTTCAATGTATACTATAATAACAATATGTAGTGTATAATAATACTTAACACTTGCAGTGTATAATAAACTAATTCAATTAAAATAAATAAAAAATAAATATATAAATATAACAAAATACATGATCTCTTTGATCATGAACTTTTAAAAAAATAAATGACATAAATAGATAATAAATATAAACTACATTTATAATCAAATAACAATAAATTTATTATTAAATTATTTATTATTAAATACAATTAATAACATAATATTGTTTTCATATTTGAATAAATATAAAAACAATATTATTTTATAAATAAGTAAATAAATAAATATAATATAGATGACCTCCAAATATACACAAACATATAATACATAAACTAAATATACAATAAAATATCAACATTTAGTGATAATAAACAAACTAAATAAAAAATATACCATGATTATTTTGATTATGATTAGTGAGTAATTAAAGAACGAATGAATGCATGCAAACGCTGAATGCCACTTGCTGAAAGAAGCCATGGGACATGTTTAAAAGGTTTTGCATACTGCTTCACAAGCTATTTAAAAAGTATGACACTAGTATTCCATTCCAAACATTTTTTCTCATCTCTTGGCAGATCTTCCCGGTGTGCTCCGGTATCTGTACAATACGTCCATCTCTCTGACCACTAATGGCACGGATCGGTACTACAGTTGGTGCCAGCTTTGCCCTGCAGCCAAGCAGTGCAGTTCTGCCACAATAAAAACAGTGTTTGAGATAATTGGCTCTTCAAAGTAGAACGAGAGCCGCTCTCTCTCCCCGGCCCCTCTAAGTGCCTGGGGTCCATTAGCCACTGAATACATTACCGGCTTTAGAGGCCCATCTTTAAGACCTTTAATCAAGCTAAAAGTAGAGATGTATAAGAACAACCTCAATTCTGGACCTCTTCCATTTTTACGTCCTTGATCGTATAGAGTGTGTGGCTGTGAATTTGTTCTTGCTGTCATACTTTCTTCTTATTTTATTATGCTATTTATTAATTTTCTGTTAGCTTGATACTCCGGTTTAACACAATGTTAAATCATGTTTTATAATCACCCTCCTATTTTAAACAAGCATTCAGTGAATTAGCTGTCTGAGTTGTCAAGAAATATGTTACATTCAAATTTTAAAGACAGTTTTCACATTGTCTCTATTAACTTAGAGGGGTAGTTCAGCCAAACATTAAAATTTGGTCATTAACTGTTGTTCCAAACCTATATGACTTTCAGTGAAACACATGAAGATTATTGCAATTACAATTGGGGACTGAAGCTTTCAAAATGGACATGAAATCACCATAAAATAGTCCATACAAAGTCTTTTGAATCACTCAGAGAATCACTTCATCAGCATTTCACCGTTTCTTTTGAGTAAAACTATTGTCATATCATATACAAACAGAAACCTAAAGGTCTTTACAGCAACCACTCAAAATAAAAGCTCTTGGTTTAACTTGAAGAAACCTTGACAAATATGATTTAATGTAATGATAGTACTACTACTATTAGTAAAATTATTATTAAAACATTATTTTTAAAGGAATATTTACCAGAAAAATTACTTACCAGAATTTATTTAGCAGAAAAATGTAAATACATAACACAGTGTTTCTGGAAAAAAAGAAAAAATATATATTTTTTTCTAAAATCAGTTAATTAGAGATGCTTCTGTTTAGTAATATTTAATGAAACCATTCAAATGGAATCCAGATTGGTAAAAATTTGGTAAAAATAATTTGATAAAAAAAAAATAAAACATATTTCATAGGACCTTAAAAATTAAATTTTACCATTAAAACAGAGTATAGAAATGGAAAAAACAGAATTTGGAAAAAAAAAACAACAACAATGGAATTTGGGAAAAAATAAAACGGATTTCATAGGGCCCTACATGGCCAAACATGAATAAATCACACTTCTGAATCAAGTCTTTCCAATGAATCAATGATCCAAATTGGTCTAAATAATCTGTTCATGAATCACATTGATTTGTTTCTATAGTTCAACTCAATGAGTGATCAAACAGTTGACGGTAGCCATTGACTTCCACCGTATTTTTTTTATTTTTTTTAATTTTTTTATGTATGGAAGTCAATGGCTACTGTCACCTGTTTGGTTACCAACAATATCTTCTATTGTGCTCAACAGAAGAAAGAAACTCATACAGGTTTGAAACTACTTGATGATAAGTAAGTGATGAGAGAATTCCTTAAATGTTTAAGGCACTTTTTCACAGAGCCATATTTCTAAGAAATCCATCTGCTGCCTAGTGTAAAATGCAGATGTCGAGTGCCGTAGGAGCCTGTGATCTCTTTGTAAGTCTTTATAGCTGCAGGTTGAGGCATTTCCACAGGAGAGATAATGGAACCACAACCTGCATTACTGACCCTCCAGAGGAAAGAGTGTCACAGAATGAACGTGACAGAAGAGTTTCCCTCGGGCGTCTAATGTTACTGATCATGTGTGACTATTGAATACATTGAGTGTGTATGACTCTGACTGAAATGGAATACTAGCATACTGTGCAGTACATACTATCTTTTTTTTATTTATTTTTTTATAAATGTGACAAACATTTCAAATAGTAGTACACTACACTGCTGTCACATGACCTTATTACAGTGCTTGATTTAGGAAGTGGAGTCTAAATCATCAAAACCCAATGTAAAACAGGCAGCCTGATCAAATAATCAAATCACAAAAAATGGAATACTACTTATGGAAAAAGAAGGTCGCATTGCATTGTGAGATACAGTGTTTCAAATCAAATCAGAACACCACAGTAACTGCACAGCAAAGCTTAAACTATTAAGAACACCTTAGAAACTGCATAGAAACATATTTGAACTACTCAGAAGACCCTAACAACTGCACAGGAGCACTCTTAAACTACTCAGAACATCATAGCAACTACATAGTGACACCTAAACTACTCAGAATACCATGACGTATATGGTTTTTTGACAGGCCAATTTCAAAATACAAAAAATAATCATATCTACTGTAATTGTTCAAACATTAAGAATGTTGTGTACACATAAATTCATATTAAAATTTTAAATGAAGTGATTTTAGTGTTTTTTTCTAGATGAATTGGCCGTAGCCTTAAAAAATGTCATGTGGTGCGACCATGATTTATTTGAAAATTAATTTCCTTAACATGCTTCACATTTTTTTAGAAGTTCTCAGTAATTACAATGTTTAGTCTAATCTAATATTTTTGTTTCATAATTTCAGAGTTGCCTTCTTAAATGTAGTTCTCTCATGACAACTCTCGGAGGGATTGGCATGGTAATGTACATGACAATGTTAATGTGTTTGGTCTTGGCGGAATTGATCTGCTACGCTGTTGCTGCTGCTGCGGCAAAGCAAGTACCGACTTGCTACTGCCAATTCATCCACAATAGCATGTGAGCATGTAAGAAATATTGCTGCTGCACATATAACATATATGAAATAACCCCCATATAACATACATGAATCACCCCGTAGCAGATCTATATAGGTGGAGCTGGGGAAGGTAAAGGGTTGCAACTGATACAGCAAGCACTAGCCAAGTATTTCTAAGTTAATGTTTCTAAGTTAATTATGATTTCACTGCAAGTTGCAATAAATCTTTAAAAATGTAATTCTGTGTCATACATACAGTACATACTGTAATCAAATTCCTGATTTAATAGACTACATCTAAGCTACTTCATATCCAGAAACATAAAGTCCGAATACATTTAAACACATGCAGGGAGAATTTCACGAATGCAATGTCAAAAGAAGAACTGCTTGAAAATAATGCAAGCGTCTTGTTTTCTGATGAAAGGCTTGATTGATTACAGAATGATGATTATGGCAAATGGCCTGGAAGACGGCAGTGTCTCTCTCAGCACAGAGCTCCGCTCCTCTCCTCTCCTCCTCTCCTCTCCTCTCCTCTCCTCTCCTCTCCTCTCCTCTCCTCTCCTCTCCTCTCCTCTAATGGCACAGCTATTAGCCCTAATGCATTTCAAACATACTGCTGACACATTGGATGGAAAGTGCACATCTTTTCCTCCTTTCTCTTGCTGCTCTCACTGCTGTCTTGCGCACAACACGCTTCAAACACATCTAATCAAACAGGCCTGGGCTTCCTCGCAGCTCTTTAGCTTCAGACTGACAGCTACAAGCACGGCGACATACGCTGATAAAGCTAGCAGAAACAGATACGGACCAAACCATCCAAACGCATTCAGTGATAATGAATAGAGCTGTAATTGTAGTGATGGTACGATTGTAGCTGCATTAATGGGTTGTGCCACATTGAAAATAGTTATTACTTTAGTGCTAAGTGCAGCAAAAACAAATGTAGCTATTATCATAATAGCATGTTGCAGAGCGTTATTAAAAAGCAGCTACAGTGTGTGACTGCAGCGAACTTGGCTTTTATTTTTATGCACTTTATTTCAACGCAAATGTGCATCAAAAGGTACTGGTCAAATTCACTAACAAATAACTCTTAGGAGTTAAACCTTTTCAAATGAATCATTCAGTAGTTACAAGTTTGAATTAGTTTGATAAAAAATTCACTGAATAAATGTATGTACTTGAACTTATGGTTTATATATGTATATATATGTATATACATATGCCTATATATATATTCACACACACATACACACACACACTCTTTTTATTTTTAGAAATATTTTCTAATATATTTGTATTTTTTTTTGGGGGGAGGGGCAAAAAGTTTATTAAACTTTCAAATTATAATATATTATTTAATGAAATATATTTTTCAATAAATAAATAAATTAAACTATTTTATTATATTTATTATATAAAATATATCAAGTATAAAAATATGTATAAAATATTAAAATATTAAAATAAAAAAACTACTATACAAAAATAGTAAATAAATGTAATATTTTTTTTATTAGATATTATTATATTTTATATATATATATATTATATTTCTATATTATTTTAATAGAAAAGTTATGCTTGGATTAAGCTCTGACACTTTATATATTATATTATTTAAATTTTTTATTAACTACATTTATTACAAATTAATAAAAATTTTATATATATATATATATATATATATATATATATACACATATTTTATGTCATAAAGTACATTTATTACAAATTAAAAGTAAAAAAAAAATAAATATCAAAATATTAAATAAGGTATAAAAAATATTTTACCAAATTAAAAAAAATTGTATATGTATATACACTTTAATTTTATAATATATAGTATATTATTATATATAAAATATAAAATATATTATTAAATCAAATGTATTTTTTCAAATAACATATACTATATTTTACATACGTGTGTGTGTGTGTGTGTGTGTGTCCAACCAGATGAACCTGGATAAAAATGTCAAAAGGAAAAAAAACGATAAACTGAAAATACTACATACTGTACTACTGAATCAATTGCATTTACATTGTTAAAATCCATGATGCCTGACAGATATACAAGACAACTGCATGTTCTCATCACATTCAGATCCAGATCTGACACAGTCCTTGTTTATTCTTTTCAACAATGTCTCGTCAACCATATTAAATATGGTATTACAATATCTAGTGAAAACAGTGGCGGGGCGGTGGGGCAGTGAGCCAGAGGAGATGTAGTCTTTTGGTAGTCGTTGTGCTGCCTGCACCAGTTTAAACGAGACAATCGCATTAATCAGCCAAGAAATGGCTCTCAAACCAATTGTGACAGAGAGGCTGGCCTAAACGACCTTGAGAAATAAGATGCAATAAAAGAATTTAACGACTATTTCACACACTATTGCATTTAGATGGATTTAAAAGGCCGGCGTGCCACGACTAGCGCTGTTGTTATTACAAGCCGAGCCGCAAGAGCTCGATACTGTGGTCAAACATGACAAGCGCTGCATTCAAACAGCTCATTCTGTATAGTGGATAGAGACGGGTGGCTGGACAAACAAATATAACACGTCAAACACTATATATTGTATGATATGGATCATCCAATGCCAACACAAATGCTACTGCAAGTATCTTGATTATTCACATGCCATTATATTGACAAGGACAGTGTTGTACAGCGCCATGTGAAAGTTTTGACTTTCAGAAATATGCTTGGATTAAAGGGGTCATATGATGCGATTTCAAGTTTTCCTTTCTCTTTGGAGTGTTACAAGCTGTTTGTGCATAGATAAGATCCCTGAAGTTGCAAAGACTAAAGTCTCAAAACCAAAGAGATATTCTTTATAAAAGTTAAGACTTGACCATGCCCCCCTAAAACGGCTCATTTAAACACGCCCCCTCATCTCTACGTCATGGTGTGGGGAGCATGGTCAAGTCTTAACTTTTATAAAGAATATCTCTTTGGTTTTTATACCGCCCAAACGTATACGCAAAGAAAGAAGGGCGTAACTTTTGTTTTCGCTGTAGTATTGTTGCTGCCGCCGGCGCCATGACTTGGAGACGCTATGTTTAGTTGTGAAAGCGAAACTACTTTGTTTGGGCTTCCAAAAGAGGACACAACTAGAAATCAGTGGTTAAGTTGCATTTACAACACTGTTGCAGAACATTTCAACCCAAATATTAGACTGTGTGCAGCGGATTTTACGGAGGACTATTTCCTGAACCTGGGAGAGTAGCCTGTCAGCTGTGCTCAAAGACTGTTTCTATAAAGTGGGGCAATTCCAACATTGCAAGGACAGTCTGGTGCTTCTGACTCACAGCCTGTAAGTATGTTTTCATGTTTAAAGAATTTGCCACTGACTATTCAAACGCGAGATTTGAGCAGTGTTAGGGTAGCGCTTATTGTTTGTCGTTTCTCTGATCACAAATGCAGACATGGTAATGTTTCCGCGGCGTGATGCAACTCGACGCGTAAAAAGACAGTATAAGTTATTATAATCAGTAATTATGTCCCCACTGGATGCAACAAATGCCTCGTTTGTAATGTGTTTTATTGTTTTTGTGTCGTCGCGCTGGGACACGGCATCACAATACGGTAAGGGGCGTAACATTTCTGCCTCACGCTTGAGGTACTCGGCTAATCACAACGCACTGGATAGCTGGCCAATCAGAGCACGCCTCGCTTCTCAGAACGATGAGCTTTGTAAAAATCGGCACGTTTCAGAAAGGCGGGGCTTAGAAGAGCAACAATAATGTACAGTATGTGGAAAATAATGTATTTTTTGAACCTTAAACCGCATTAACACATTGCATTACACCAAATACACAAAATAATGTTCTTTTTAGCAACGTCATATGACCCCTTTAAGCTCTGACACTTTTTATATATTACATTATTAATTACATTATTTAAAAACTGTATTAACTATATTTATTATAAATTAATAAAAAAATACCATACATTTTAATGTCATAAAATACAGGTGCATCTCAATAAATTAGAATGTCATGGAAAAGTTCATTTATTTCAGTAATTCAACTCAAATTGTGAAACTCGTGTATTAAATAAATTCAATGCACACAGACTGAAGTAGTTTAAGTCTTTGGTTCTTTTAATTGTAATGATTTTGGCTCACATTTAACAAAAACCCACCAATTCACCATCTCAACAAATTAGAATATGGTGACATGCCAATCAGCTAATCAACTCAAAACACCTGCAAAGGTTTCCTGAGCCTTCAAAATGGTCTCTCAGTTTGGTTCACTATAGGCTACACAATCATGGGGAAGACTGCTGATCTGACAGTTGTCCAGAAGACAATCATTGACACCCTTCACAAGGAGGGTAAGCCACAAACATTCATTGCCAAAGAAGCTGGCTGTTCACAGAGTGCTGTATCCAAGCATGTTAACAGAAAGTTGAGTGGAAGGAAAAAGTGTGGAACAAAAACATGCACAACCAACCGAGAGAACCGCAGCCTTATGAGGATTGTCAAGCAAAATCGATTGAAGAATTTGGGTGAACTTCACAAGGAATAGACTGAGGCTGGGGTCAAGGCATCAAGAGCCACCACACACAGACGTGTCAAGGAATTTGGCTACAGTTGTCGCATTCCTCTTGTTAAGCCACTCTTGAACCACAGACAACGTCAGAGGCGTCTTACCTGGGCTAAGGAGAAGAAGAACTGGACTGTTGTCCAGTGGTCCAAAGTCCTCTTTTCAGATGAGAGCAAGTTTTGTATTTCATTTGGAAACCAAGGTCCTAGAGTCTGGAGGAAGGGTGGAGAAGCTCATAGCCCAAGCTGCTTGAAGTCCAGTGTTAAACAAAATAACTATAATATAATAAAATACCTAACTACATAATAGTATTATTGTTAGAAATTGCAACAATATAAAAATAGAAATATAATACATTTATACATTTAAAATTTAATTAAAACAATAAGTAAAAAAAAAAAAAAATAATATCCTGGCCAGAGGAGAACTGGCCCCCCGACTGAGCCTGGTTTCTCCCAAGGTTTTTTTCTCCATTCTGTCACAGAGGGAGTTTTGGTTCCTTGCCGCTGTCGCCTCTGGCTTGCTCAGTTGGGGACACTTAATTTCTAACAATTATTGTCAATTTGATTTCATAGATACTATTTAAACTAAACTGAGCTAGACAATGACATCTCTGAATTCAATAATCAAATGCCTTTAACTGAAAATTGAGTGTTTAATCTTATTATTATACATTACCGACACTCTATCCTCCAATTTGATACTGTTAAGTGCTTTGACACAATCTGTATTGTTAAAAGCGCTATATAAATAAAGGTGACTTGACTTGACTTGACTTGTTAAGTTTCCACAGTCTGTGATGATTTGGGGTGCAATGTCATCTGCTGGTGTTGGTCCATTGTGTTTTTGAAAACCAAAGTCACTGCACCCGTTTACCAAGAAATTTTGGAGTACTTCATGCTTCCTTCTGCTGACCAGCATTTTAAAGATGCTGATTTAATTTTCCAGCAGGATTTGGCACCTGTCCACACTACCAAAAGCACCAAAAGTAGTTTAACTCCCTGGGGTCGACGGTATTGCCGGCGATACCAGCTCGGTTTTTTTAAGATCAGTGCAAAAGACACTAAAAATACTCTGTTGATTTTGGTCACACAAATAAGTGTTATACATCAATCGAAACTGTTAAGTGTCTACTTTTATTTGTGTACATTCACAATAACAACACAACTTTGTGCTTTTGGAAAAAAAAGAAAACAAACAGGGTGCACTCTCTGTCTTCTCCGTCTCCGCGAACTGCTTTTAGAAACGCGTCACTAAAATGAACTGTAACTCAGCAAATACTCAGCACACAGACATGGGAGTTATATCTATAGAAAGCTTGAAGTGTCTACTTTTAAATTTCATATCGAAAACAAATATTCTGTGATGAAGTAATCTGTATGAAACCAACACGATGTTCAGTCTTTCCCGTCTAACTCATTATCTCTAATGCAATCCCGGCCCCTCGCGGCTCGCGTCGTTCATATGTAAATATCCACGTTAGACACGTGCGCATGGAAATGCCCAACACAAACAAAGCATGAGGAGATCGTTCATCGCAGCTATTGTTCGTTTCTGGAAGAAGAAGGCTGGATTTCCCTCAAAAGAAGAACAAGATTTCATCCAGTAGAGGAGATCAATCTGATCAGTAAGTAATGTTTGTTTTTTGCATTAGTTAACGTGTTATTGTGACATAAATTTGAACAGATTTACTAGTTGTTCCCAAACTACAACATGATGACTGCTACGCACCTAAGAATGTTTAGACTATGTTTATTATTAATACTCTGTTCACAAATAGATTTTAATAGAGTGCTAAACAATAATAATTAGTTTCTCAGATATAAAATATCCTTTTTGATAGTACAAAATACATCCTTTTATAGTACAAAGCATGCGTGAGTCTATGGCTACAGAATCATATCATAGGCTACTATAAAGTCATACATACTAGGCTATATTACTACAAAATCATAGTTGGGTTTTCCCCAAACTATAATTCCTGACTACAATGTTTGAAATTGAGTAAAAAATTTTGATTATGAAAGAAAATTCATTGTATTTAAATATCTTATGGCACGATGATGTCTTCATGCTCTATATAAAACAATAAAAGTAATATGTACACTGTAACATGATCAATGCAGTGTACACTGTAACATGATCAATGCTACGAGTCTAAGTATGTTTAGAACGTTTATTATTAATAGCCTACTCTGTTCAAAAATAGATTTTAATAACGTGCTAAACAATAATAATTAGTTTCTCAGATATGAAATGTCTTTTTTTTTATGATAGTACAAAGCATGCGTGAGTCTATGCTTACAAAACCTATATATATATATATATATACAGATGCTCCTGATATTAACATGCTCACAAATGTTTTCATCAGATACCTGCACCACAGATGAATCCTGATGTCTCTTCAAACTGTTTTCCTCTGAGAGCGCTGTACCAACATCAGATATTCAACTACACTGATATTCTATGGTAAAACAAGATCGTTCACTACTGATTATGTTTTTTTTTCTTCTTGAATCCATGGAAAGAAGCAGAAACACTTAAATAACACACATAAATATCAGGTGATTTACTTGTTTCACTTTTTGGACAGAATCTGTTGCAGCAATGACTCAAAGTCTGTTCACATCTCTGTGGTCAGTGTGCACAATAATGTGTCTTTGACCTTCATTATGTATGTTTTGATTATACTGTGTTGTAAATAAAACACAAATAATTTAAAAAAACAATTTTTTCAATCTCCTCACATTCTGTCTTACCTGCCTCAAAGTCACAGTCACACTGATGGCCATTAGGGGCCATTAGGGGAGGGCCCTTTGTCTCTCAGGGGAGAATCACTTAATATTCAAGGCCATTGCCACGCCCTCGCATATAGGCTTTCGATCACAAAACATGTCTTTAAAAATTTAAATCAATATATTGTTTTTTGTGAATGAGTAAGCAGAATGATTTTCACATAATTTTGAAGTAAATATTCTAGCCTACAAGACTAATTACTCAAAAGTCTTATTCAGAACTATTTAGTGTGGGTATTATGGCCTTATTTCAGCTACATTTTTTTTCCCCAAAACTTACTAATCACGCATAATATTTTTTTTTTCTAAAAGATGCAAACATATGCAACCAAGATGGATGTACATTATTGTAGCACAATTTGTGCTGAATACAAAAAAAATTACATGTTGGTCAATAGTATGTTTTAAGTAGCTGAAATAAGCACAAATATCAGGGCATGTCAAAACAGGGCCCCAAAATCACCTCAGACCCCAGAGGGTTAAATGACCATGGTGTTGGTGTGCTTGACTGGCCAGCAAACTCTATGGGGTATTGTCAAGAGGAAAATGAGAAACAAGAGACCAAAAAATGCAGATGAGCTGAAGGCCACCGTCAAAGAAACCTGGGCTTCCATACCACCTCAGCAGTGCCACAAACTGATCACCTCCATGCCACGCCGAATTGAGGCAGTAATTAAAGCAAATGGAGTCCCTACCAAGTATTGAGTACATATACAGTAAATGAACATACTTTCCAGAAGGCCAACAATTCACTAAAAATGTTTTTTTTATTGGTCTTATGGAGTATTCTAATTTGTTGAGATAGTGAATTGGTGGGTTTTTGTTAAATGTGAGCCAAAATCATCACAATTAAAAGAACCAAAGCCTTAAACTACTTCAGTCTGTGTGCACTGAATTTATTTAATACACGAGTTTCACAATTTCAGTTGAATTACTGAAATAAATGAACTTTTCCACAACATTCTAATTTATTGAGATGCACCTGTATATTTATTAGAAATTAAATGTTGAAAAATTAAAATATTAAAATATTAGGTAAAATATAAGGTATAAAACATATTCAAAAAATTAAAAAATGGTGTATATGTATATACAGTGTTATTTTTTATTACATTAAATTTAAAAATTGTATTTACTATATATATATATATATATATATATATATATATATATATATATATAAATAATGTATATATAAACAATTGTTAAATTTTATTAAATATGTTTATTATAAATCAAATGTCAAAAAACATATTAAGTACGTTATTAAACATTTAAAAAAATGTGTGTGTATATGTATATACACTTTAAAATTTTTATTACATTATTTAAAAATTGTATTGTCTAACAAAATAAAATATGTTATATGTTTTATATCTATATCTATATATATCTATATATATATCTATCTATCTATCTATCTATCTATCTATCTATCTATCTATCTATCTATCTATCTATATATACAGTGGGTACGGAAAGTATTCAGACCCCCTTAAATTTTTCACTCTTTGTTATATTGCAGCCATTTGCTAAAATCATTTAAGTTCATTTTTTTCCTCATTAATGTACACACAGCACCACATATTGACAGAAAAACACAGAATTGTTGACATTTTTGCAGATTTATTAAAAAAGAAAAACTGAAATATCACATGGTCCTAAGTATTCAGACCCTTTGCTGTGACACTCATATATTTAACTCAGGTGCTGTCCATTTCTTCTGATCATCCTTGAGATGGTTCTACACCTTCATTTGAGTCCAGCTGTGTGTGTGTGTGTGTGTGTGTATAACATTTTTACATTTTATTCAATAGATTTATAGACAATTTAAGTAAATTAAAATATGTAATTTATTTTAACTTAATTATTTACAAAATGTCAAAAATAAATAAATAAATAAATAAATAAATAAATAAATAAAATAAAATAAAATAAAGCTAACATGCTATTTATTTCCCTCCAAAATTATGTCACTTCCTGGAGGATAAACTAACTAAAATGATTTCCATCTTTAAAAGTACTAAATTTAATATTACATAAAAAAAAACAAAAAAAAAAAAACAAACAAACAAACAAGAAAATTACATCCAAGAAAAAAAAAATAAAATAAAAGAAATAAAGAAAATAAAATAAAAATAAAACAAAGAAAAACCTGGAATATTTCTTAATAAATGTCCATGTTAAAAATATACAACTAATGTTAAAAATACTGCGTTTAATATTTTAATCTAGGAAAATCAAATAAACAAATACCTGCAATATTTCTTAATAAATTTTCAAGTTAAAAATAAACAAACTAATACGATTTCCATCTTTAAAAATACCGAATTGAATATTTTATTCAGCATATTAATGCACATAAAAATCTACAGCATAATGTACGTCAGTAACTGACGTCTTTATGTAAAGTGTCTCAGTGTTTGACAAGTACGTTAACAGAGTGACGGCGAGGACAGACGCAGGACTTTCCGAACAGATGAGGTGTGCGGTTATCTATCACGCCTGTCATGGTAATTAAGTGTGTATGGCAGCTGCGATGTCTGGCCATCAGGGGAAGCGCACGGGGCAAAGTAATGGTGACTCGCGCAATCATGTAGGAGTTGCCTTGCCAGTCGCTACAGCAACAGCAGCCACGGTATTCTGGGAATCTGGGCCGATGATGTCACCTCTGTTAGCACAAAGCACAGATGGACTGAGGCAGGTACCGAACGAGAGCTTCGCAAACACACGCGGACGGGCAGGTGTTCTCGTTCCCACAGTTGGTCATGCATAGAGAAACACACACGTGGACACGTTTATGGGAATACACTCAAGCAAACAGACGCGGATGCATGCTAAAGGACAATTCATTTGAGTCTGACGTGAAAACACCATCAGAGGAAGGCAATTTTACCAGAAAACAAGCGGATATCATATCAAAGAGTTGGGGAAGCTACTTTAAAACTACCCATTATTTAAAGTAGTTAAGCTACAGTCAAAACTCTTGAACATTAGATTACAAGCTACTAATAAAAGCAGTGAAATTATTTAAAGGGGCAAAATGTTTTTAAACTGTCACATGATCAGACTAAACTACAATTTTAAATAGGAATTTTATTTTTAACTGCAGGTGGCACTAGAGAGAGTCCCACAGTGATTTAAATCAGTGTTGTTATTGTTACCTTAAAGGCACAATATGTAAGATTTTTTTATTAAAATATCCAAAAACCACAAGAACAGTGTTATATATTTTGCTGACTTGTGTACTTACATTATCCCAAATGTTTCGAAGAATGTTTAAATCCAGAGAAATAAGCAATTTTAACTACTGACATGGACCGTGTCTATAGTGTAATTGTGTCGCCTGCCAATGATGCCATACACCCTCGATTTCCGGTTTTGTTTTGTAGAAAACATGTAAACACCAAAGACACTTTAATATGTTATGCGTTTTATTAGACAGGTGACGGCCGCACAGAGTAGCATTATAACAGAACTTTCAAATGTATCTAGTATGATAAAATAGCTCTGCTTTGCCAAGCATAAGCACGACCGGAAGGAACGGAAGCGGTCGACTGTGGCATAAAAAAAGCTCCGCTGCTTTCGAGCCGTGTCTCACACTCGTCTCTCATTAGCAGTTGCTTCAGCGGCCTCGTTTTGCTTCGATGGCTTTCCACCTCACTCTGCTTCATACTATGATGTTAATAAATCTAATAAAAAAACATGATTTCTGCCCCAGTCCCGTCGGATTGCATCGGCTGTGGGGATGAAGACGACAACTCCCATGATTCCACACTCAGTCACGGCGTCATCAAACTACGCCTTTGTTTCTTTGTTTGTTTTGAATACGCACCCTCTAGTGGTGAAAACTTACATGCTGTGCCTTTTTTGTGCAAAAGGATTGAGTGCATAAATGAACATACTTTAAAACTTGAACTTTTCTATTTTGCAAATCCTTTTTTTGATTGATCTTAGGAAAAATTCAAATATTTTGAGATACTGGATTTTTGAATTTCATGAGCTGTAAGCTCTAATCATCAAAATTAAAACAAAAAACTTTTGAAATGTTTTACTTTACATGTAATGAATCTAGAATATATGTAAGTTTCACTTTCTGAAATAAGTTACAAAAAAGAGAACTTTTTCATGATATTCAAATTTTTTGAGATGCACCTGTATATATATATATATATATATATATATATAATTTATACATTTCATTTAAAATTTAATTTCAAATTTTTGTTTTGTTTTGTTTTAATTTTAGTTAACTATAATAACCCTGGACCTATCAAACAACAAATAAATGAATAATTTATCCCAACTTTCCCTGAAAACATCCCTCCACTAATATCACCTGCCTCTGTATAGTTAGTGTAGATAAACATGTGAGTGCATCTTAACTACTTCAAACTAGCTTCCCCAACACTATTTCTAAGCATGTTACCCTTTTGCATCTGATCCGTGTGCCACGAAAGACCTCTTTTTCTCGCCGTCCCTCGTTTTTCCTCCAGCCGTTGCTCTGAGCTGCATGTGTTTTTGCGCTCCTAATGTGCTAAAGAGCATGTGAGACTAATCTAATTACAGCGTCGCTCCAAAAGAGAGGGCCAAACTGTTACGAATCTAAAAGCGACAAATGGAGAGACCCCTCGTCCGTATCCCAGCATCCTCGATGCCCCTCCTCTCGTTCTAGTCTCTCCCGTGAAGACAGTGAATTGGTTTGGCCCCTACAGTGCTTCATTACCTGGCCTAATTATAAAGGCAAATGAAATCAGCCTCGCAATACATTATTAATGTCCGCACGTCATTAGGATTCAATTGCAGTATTTGCAACAATATGATATTTTCAAACTGTTTTCACGCCTGATTAGAAACGAGGACAGATAAGAGGGAGGTGCGAGAGGAAAGAGAGAGATAGCGAAAGAGGAAGGTGAGCAGAGAGGAGAGAGTGATGAAAATGGAGAGAGAGAGAAGCCGTATATGAAAGACGGCTAAATGAATACTGCAAAAATAGGCAGAAGAAAGACGTGATGAAACAAAGGAACGACTGACTGAAAAAGTAAGGAAAGATGTGACATGTGCCAGAGTTCTGAACTTTAACATTAGAAAACAAGTACAAGTCCTCATGTGTTTGTGCATTGACTGGTTTCAATAGTCTAGCAATACTTTCCAATGCATAAATGAGATCTCATTAATGTCTCAATTGTTTCTCTAAGCAATGAGCAATCAGGCTAAATGGAAACTTTCACATAAAGGAATAGTTCATCCAGAATTTAAAATTTACTGAAAATGTACTCACCCTCAGGCCATCCAAGATGTAGATGAGTTTGTTCATCAGAACAGATTTGGGGAAATTGAACATTACATCACTTGCTCAGCAATGGATCCTCTGCAGTGAATGGGTGCCGTCAGAATGAGAGTCCAAATTAGAGATGCACCGATTGCAATTTTCTTGGCCGATTCCGATTTCCGATTTTTTGGAAGTGTGACCTGCCGATACTGATTTTTGCCAATTCCGATTTTCTTTCTAAGAACTATAATTGACAGCATATACAAACAAAAATCTATGCAAATTTCAGTGCAAAAATGATTTACATAAAAGAAATTATTAAACATTACAATTTCCCCAATCTGGACTAAGTTACAGATTTGCTCTCACTTAAACAACTCTCAAAATAAAGTGCTCTGTGCCTGGAAAGAGGAAGAAATAGTTAACTTAAAATGAGTTGCTATATGTAACAAAACAGATGTCATTTCCCACTGTTTATAAATGGTCATTTTTTCCCCCCTAACCTTATTAAATGTGTCATCTTTCACATCAAATTCTTACTTTGTTTCAATTAATTCAGTTAGCATAATAAGAAACTGTAGAGTTATTACCATTCAAATGAAATTAGTATTAACAAACTCTATCTTTCCACTGCTAAGACAACAGAAGCTGCATCTGAAGTGGCATTAGATGCATTTACACAGACAGTTTGATGAAGCTGAGGTGCCATAAATGCATTTACACTGCAAAATTTCAAATGCATAAATAATTTTCTAAGATTAATGTTTTACATATTTTTTAAACATACAAATAAATGTTGAAAAAATGCAATGATACTTTTAAATGTGACTAAACCACCAGTAGGTGGCGGCAAGTGTCTGTTTTAATGAGTGAGTCATTTATTCATTCATTCAACCGATTCATTCAAACGGCTGATTCATTCAAAAACAAGGCAAGTGACTGTCCTTATGAATGGGCCACTGAATCATTGACTCACTCGATTCGTTCAAAAACGTGGATTCATTCAGTAACGAAACACCGCTATGTGCTGCTCAGAGACACACAACAGTTCTGCTGTGGCTTTGATCGGCACTATTTTCGTCAGCGAAATTGAGCAAAAACAGTCAATATTTTGTCTAAAATCTAAGTCACTTAATTTGAACTTCTTGTTTATTGAAATACTATTGTATAAAATCAGTGTCACATTGCAATCGTGTTGATATTGATATGCGGGGAAACATCATGGCCGTATAATGTTGCTTGTCTAAATCATATTTTGTAAACGTCTTTTTATTTTCCTACCGCAGTATGCATCTATAAATTTCTGTGAGTTACTTTGTGTGTGCTGTCTCTCTCACACACTCACTCAGGCTGTGCAAGCCTCATCTGGCACGACATAAATACATTATCAGTCGCCGTTTACACTGAATGCCTGCGCCACTGGCAATAAAAGGATCGGCTTGGAATCAGCTAGACGTGAGACTCACCGGCCGGTCACCGAACCAGGCCGGTCATGTGAAAAATCGGCCGATTCCGATCACTGGCCGGTCAATCGGTGCATCTCTAGTCCAAACAGCTGATAAAAACATCACAATAATCCACAAGTAATCCACACCACTCCAGTCCATCAGTTAATGTCTTGTGAGGTGAAAAACTGCATGTTTGTAAGAAATGAATCCATCAAGACATTTTTAATAATTCAAGTAAGTCCTTTATTCATAATAATGCTTCCTCCAGTGAAAAGGTCGTCTCGCCTGGATCAGGAGAGAAATACGCACAGATCAAGAACAGTTTACAAGCCAAAACAGTCCAGAACATTACTAAACAAATATGTGGGTTGAACTTTTTTGAGAGAGGGCAACAGGAGATGGACGTTTTCCACTGGAGGAAGCATTATTATGAATTATAAACTATGGTATTTTCATCACGAAGGGACGGTTTGAAGATAAAAAACACCTTGATGGATTAATGATTGTTTCTTACAAACATGCAGCTTTTGGCTTCACTAGATGTTAATTGATGGACTGCAGTGGTGTGGATTACTTGTGGATTATTGTGATGCTTTTTTCAGCTGTTTGGACTCTGATTCTGACGGCATCCATTCACTACAGAGGATCCATTGGTGAGCAAGTGATGTAATGCTACATTTCTCCAAATCTGATGAAGAAGCAAACTCATCTTCACCTTGGATGGCCTGAGGATGAGTACATTTTCAGCAAATTTTCTTTTTTTGGGTGAACTATTCCTTTAAGGCCAGAAACATGCTTTGCTAAAGTGTGCAAATGTGTTAATTGTACTGTTCTCAAATTATTATTGATTACAGGCCTCAGTATTTAAGATACTAAAGTCTAAGATCTCAGTATAAGCAGACATATCTGTCATTAAACTCTCAAGTGGTTGACCATAGGGTCAATTTCCATTTCATGCCAACTTTATTACAAGGTCAAAAAAAATTCTAAATAAAACATATGCATGGATGAATCATTCACAATAAGATCAATAACA
Organism: Spinibarbus caldwelli; assembly: GCA_039654775.1. Classification (NCBI taxonomy): domain Eukaryota; kingdom Metazoa; phylum Chordata; class Actinopteri; order Cypriniformes; family Cyprinidae; genus Spinibarbus; species Spinibarbus caldwelli. The sequence goes on from CM077237.1 coordinate 30,295,425, forward strand.
TGCATTTAGAATATAGATTCATTCAAAGACAACCAAGACAAATCTTCCAAAACAGCCAATGTTTGGTGATGCACAGAAAAAAACCAAACCTATGTATATGTATGTGTGCATAATATAATCTGTAGCCTATCAGAAGTCTCTCAGGTCATATGAGCTGATGCGGCCGCATGCGGAGTGACAGACAGCGGCCAGCATCCTCCATCGCCTCCTTCCTTCACTGCTGACTTTAGTGGCTAAGCAGCCATGAATAGAGATGGGCTCTCAGAGAGGAGGTCTCATAATTATTAGTTTTAGAGCCTTTTCTCAAATATCCCACGGGAGCAATGGGGTTAAAAATCCATTTGTGGGAAGTGTAGCACGACAGCAAGGCACGGTCTCCCTGGAGACAGCCGATATCACACAGCAGTGTGTGTGTGTGTGTCATGTATGTATGTCTAAGTCTATGTGTGTCCTATGTATGGAAAGCATTGCTATGGTGTCTGTTTTTGTAGCCATGAATGGGCCTGGTCTAAAAAAACTAAAAAACAGGCTCAGTAATTTTGTGTGTATACACACACACACACACACACACACACACACACTTTTGAATCTTAATAAAACATTTTTTTTTAAATAAATAAAATATACATAAGAAATATATTGTTGAAAAATGCAAATATATTTTAGTTATAATATATAATATATATATATATATATATATATATATGTACACATACACACACATATACATGCATACATATATATATATATATATATATATATAAATAAAACTAATCTATATAGACAGGGCCCTGCACAACACAATATTTTCTTCTATCTCTTTACCATGCATATATCACTTTAGCATGGTACCACCACAGTAATTTTTTGTAAGGGTTACAAGTGCAAAATGTCTGCTAAGAGTCAGATTATCAAACTAGTCAGCGATCTGCAGAATCCTTTAGTTGTCACTGCATAGAAGCTCACAGATTCAGACTTTTCCTCATAATGCTGCCGTGGCGTATGAGCTTCGACCCTCCAAGGGCACCCGGGGGTTTTGCTCAAGGAGCTCTCAATGAAAGAGTCACTTTTGCATTTGACAACATGACTAACTTAGCCAGTCAATTGCACTGAAAAATAGGCTCAGTGAGTAGTCAATGGGGCGTCCCTGACCAGGGACCATTTCAAAGCAACTGCGCGCCTATGTAAAAATACAGGCCAGCTGATACACATTAGCTTGTCAGCTATGTATAGAAAAAAAAAAAATAAGGCAGATTTGGGGTTTGTTGACATGTCAATACATTAGCAGCTTTAACCTGTCTGTCTAAATAAAATAAAATATATAAAAAAGCTTAAACTTTTTTTAAGCTACTCAAACATTTCTTATTCAATTCGTTTAACTTAAAGTACTAAAATAACAAACTAAATTAACTAAAATTAAAAACTTAAAATTAAAAACTATATAGACACTATACAGACCAAAAAAAAAAAAAAAGACAAAAAAGGACAAGAAAATTACTAAACTTTTTGATTTTATTTAACTAAAACTAAAATTAAAATGAAAACAAAAAAAGCAAAAATTAAATCAAATTCAAAATATTACCAAAAACCTTAATAGTATATCACTGATACTAAAATAACACTTATTCATTGAAACTGCTAATGTCTGTGGCAGTAATTATTATTAATTAATTAATAAAAGAAAGCAAATCATATTCTTACTTTGATTGCATCTTGCCATGAATGCTCTCGTTGGATGTCTTCAGCTTCTCTAGCCAATCTCTGAATGAAAGAAAGAAAGAAACAAACAAATGTCAAAGGTGAAGGATCAGGGGTAACAGTACATGAATGACCTGAACTCTGAAATCCAAAATGCCAATTGTTTTTAAATCAACATCAGGATTTTGGGCAAAAATGTGTATGAACATAAGGTAAAATGTATATATTAGGTCCTGTGAGTGACCACTATTTCAAGTTTCGTCACGATTTGTGACCTGGTCCACATTTTGGGTAACTTTGACTCAGAAAAACTTTTAAGTAAACTTTTGTGCTTTTAAGTAAAATCTGAATGATTATTTTTATGTCTCTACTTCAAACTGTTGCAGACGCATCATTATTCAAATGATGGCTGAGACTTTGCTTTTTATTTCAGAGCTTAAAACTCAAAGTGTTCCTGGGTCAAAGAGACTCAAAATTGATGGAGCCATCCACATTTTCAAGCACTTTTTTGTCTTCATTGGTTCATTTTAAAAAAGGCTATGAGGTGTGAGAAATGAATTTTTAAAAGTACAAATATTCCACGAAGTTTCTCAATTAATATCAGCTCATGCTGCATGAATAATTATAATAATTATAAATGAATTAGCACATGATTTTAATCAATTTATATAGCACATCAAACTGAAGGAAATGCTTTTCAAAGGTATGTGTCAACCAGTTTCATTGGTAGTAAAAGGAGAAACAAAAGAGTACATATTCTGAGATAAAATGCGATGCAGTAATGCAATTCATCGAAAACAACATGCATTATACTATTATTTTCTGGAAATGCTGCCTAATCAGTTTATTTACTTCACTTCAAGGTATAACAGAAAAAACAAGTCTTTACAAAATTAGCATAAAAAATGCAGCACTGCAATCTTACAAATCTTACATAAAGTGTTTGATGTATTGTTTTTAAACGTAGGATAAATCGTCTCTTGACACAGTTCTCAGAACACGTGGGCTGCTCAGCATGTTATAGATTCATTACATGCGTCATCATCATTGAAAAGCTCCAGCTCTACAGAAACAACCCACTCCTCTGTGCTAATGGTGATAATTCACTTCAACCTGCTCAATATGTCAGCAAACTTTTCCCAGAAAGTCAGTGTGACAGATGTTTCACAGAAATCTACATTCAAGAACAGATTCACTTTCCACTACACTGACTCACAGGCTGCGGCACAATTTGCATTCTTCTACTACACACTAAGTATGTGCTTCACTGATAATGGCAAGTATGTACTTTTGAGTATGCAGTAAGTAGAGTCATCAAAGTGTGTTTTCATATGAAAAAAAAAATTTTTTTTGCATTCTATTTGTGTTTGCATGCAAGTGTTTGCGTGTGTGTTGTTTTTTTAAATCATTAATCATTTTTAGGTTCACGCATCTAAAACTATTACTTGAAATTTCTTGTGAAACATTTGATAAAAAATAACCATCCCTAATCAAGCACACCATGATTCTGGGTAATATTAGCCAATAAAGTACACTTTATTATTTTCTACAGCTCAACAGTATACTAAAGTACCAATGGTGTTACAGTACAAACAATATTAGGCTGCATCCTAATTTGCGTAGTATGCAAAATTAGCATTAGTACATCCTAAATCATGTTTTTTGATGTAACACCTACCTGTATGGTCAAAATTAGTCCAAACACCATGCATACTTTGAAAATAGTACACCAAACAATGCACTAATGCTAATTTTGCATACTACTAAGAATGCAGAGTATAAAAATTAGGATGCAGCCTAATATTTTCAAGTGAGATGGGATATTCCTACTTAAATTTGCACGCTATTGCACTTTTCCAAACAGGATGCAGGAAACTCAGAGTTGCAGTAACAGACTTGATTCCAGTCCAACATGTAGCTGTCTAAAGGAAACATGTGTTTAATTGGCTGCATATTGATTGCATCAGCACTACTAATTGGTTAAATGTGGACCATGCAAATTATTTATAAGTAGCTGATCCTAGTAAAACTGCGGAAAAGATGCTCTCCCCATCTGGAAGTGAGAGTGGGGTTTTTATCTGACCTATGCAGTTCTCACTTCCTGTGCTTATGAAGGAGAAACGAACATATGACAGCTTCAGACGGCACCACAGATCAGTGAGTTTGCCCGGATAACGATGGAGGAAAGTTGGCCAAAGTTTTGTCCACTAATAATCACTAGAACTGTTCAGACTGTGTCTCCAGAGTTTGAACAAGCTGTTCTTCTAACGAGAGCCACTTTGCTTGAGGTTCACAGTTGAGATTTCAGCAAAATAATGAAAGGACAACTGGACATGAAATTCTCCAATTTCTTTTCCATACAGGGTAACAAAAATTGCTTAAAAAACTCCAAACTGAAGATTCAGTTCCCTTTCAATTCTTGAGTGTGTTGAATTGCCACATTACACAGAAAGCTGAAATGGAATTTCAAGTAGATTGACAGGAATAGAAGTTGACAGTACTGTCATTTAAAGAAATTCAACACCGATGCATTTAAGGAAATTAAATGTCTATCTGTCTGTCTATCTATCCATGCATTCATCCATCCCTCCATCTATCTGACGGTTTCTAAACTTTCTAGTTATATGAATTTCTTTGGATTTTAATTCATTTTAATTCTACTTCTTTTCATTTTAATTCAATTTACTATATGTTTGTGCAAGTTCCAAACTGACCAATCAGATTGAAACAAATTAAAATTTACTCCACATATGAAAGTGGTTTGGTGCAGGTTGTAGGGCTGTGTATCACCAGCAAAGTCACGATACGATATGTATCACGATACAGAGGCCATGATACGATACGTATCACGATACAGGACTGCACTGAATTTCACCTCAGACGAATTTAATATAACAGCTGTTTATGAAACACTGCATATAGGGCCATTGCTAGCTGAACAGTTGACCTCTGCATTATGAAGGGCCTCCATAACTGTACCACAGTACAATATAGGTAACGGCATATGTTTCATGTTTACATTGGGCACTCTCCACCAGGTACAATATTCTGATTGTTTGCATCTTGTTTTTAAGCCCGTAAATAAGAATGTAGGCCTACTCGTTCTAATAAATTTATATTGTAATGTACTCATTCTACTATATTAAAATCATCTTAACATTGCTGGTAGGTTATCATTGCACAAATCAACACACTCTCTACGTTAAAAAAAATAAAATAAAAACTAGAAGAGTTCTAAACTAATGCCCTGTCATCACTGTATCTCACTCACACATAGATCATGTTGCGCGCCCACACAGACATTCTTTTAGGCTGCCCCGCAATTTTATCAATAAAATTTATGGCTTTATTTTAATGACAAATGTCGCGAGCGCATTATTACAAGGCGAGAACGCATTCATGTAATACGAGCGCGCGAATTAAATATACAGCTTCACTGTTAATAGAGAAACACGGCAAAACGGTGGTAATTCTTACACAGCCTCTCTCTCTCTCTCTCATAAATGAACACTTGATAAATTACACTTTTCTGATAATAGAATATTGAAGTAGAGATCGCTAAACTGCAAACTATGTTTTCAGAAAGCAAGCGCGTTTATCCACAGTGGAGAGAGAGCGCGTGCACATGGTTGCCAGATTGACAAAGACAAGTAACATACTAAGCAGATATTTCCGTATTGCGCAAATGTGAAGCTCTGTTTCGGGAATTACGTCTCTTTATATCAGGCAACCCCCATTGTGTTCCTCGGCGGCCAGATTAAACCTTGTTGTAGCCTGTATTATGCTCTATGCATTATTTTTTAGAAACCTTGCACTTTTCTACTCCATTTTAAAAGGTGTTCTTGTATTCAAATTAAGCGCGGTCCACTGCTGAACACGTGCCACAATATCGATACAGGGCCAGCTGTATCAATACTCGTATTGTCAAATTTCTGTGACGATACATCGTTGTATCGATATTTCGAACATAGCACTAGCAGGTTGTAATTTTTTATTTTATTTTATATATGTATTTTTATTTTTGTATATGTATTTATATGTAATATTTATATTAAAATAATTTATAAAATAATTTAATTCTATTTTATATTTATATTAATAGTAACTTGTTATATTTTAATAAAAAATATTTTAAAACATATAAATAATATTTATAATATATTAATATTTTATTATTTAATACTTCGTAGCGGTTTTGTGAAACTTGATTCGGAACACCAAACGCGTATCGCGAATCATTTGATTCAAATCGGAACTTTGGCGTGGATAAAACATATAGTTTATACATAAAATATTTTTTTTATAAAAACATTAAATTTTATTGCAATTTATTTTGGATGTGTAAAAAAACATAATTAATCAAATATATAAACAGAGTCAATCAAACAATCAATCGATCCACTTTGACACCCTGATTGTAAAAAAACTGAATTCTACTAACATATTAAAAGAAACTGTTTACCACTGATGTGAAAGCATTACTGAATTTGAATACCTTTTAATTCTACTTTCTTACATTCAAATTCGAATTGCAACTCTGCAAGGCATTCTCAATTCAGTTCTGAATGGTGCACAACTCTAAAATATCATGGGTTATATTCTCGGGCAACAGACAAACTGATAAAATATACCTTGAAAGCACTCTGTCCAAAGCATCTGTCAAATGCATACATGCTAGACTACTTTTATGGTGTTTTTTTGCCTTATTGGACAAGAGCAGCTTGAACATTCATCTAAATATCTCCTTTTGTGTAGCACAGAAGAAAGAAAGGTTTGGAAAGACATGAGAGTGCATAACAGATTAGGCAGAATATTCCATTCCGGGTGGGCTACTGATTTAATCATGTGTAGGAGCGCGATATTGTTTTCAATCTCCATTTTCGGACACCATCGGACGTAGTGTAATCAGAGCAGCTCCCACACAGGTGATTCATGCTCTCTTGTCTCTGTTCTTCGTGATTCTCCTGGGGAGATTCACCTGATCTGCGTCCAGACTCACCCACGAACACCTGCCGCCCGTCTCTGGGCTTAAGGTGCAAAACTCCCACTCGTTTCCAGTGGGAACGCGGGCAGACTTCCAGACGATCTCCATCGCTCGACTCTCGACAAAAGAGGCCTCATAAAAAGCCTTCGAAAATATCAATTACATACCTTTCATTGACTGCATTTGAAAGCTTTCAAACTGCGGCTTAAACGACTAATAGGCTGGCTGGCTGCGGTAATGTACCTATTGTTAGAGAAATAACAGAGCAAGTGTTTGAGAGGTGAGTCTAATTCAAGGACAGTTGCGTTTAATGGCTACACCATTAGGAGTAATGCAAGTGCCAAATGACACTCCACTCCAGGGTGCCAATTCAAACCGTATTAAACACTATGTCTTATTGACCAGACTTGCGTGAGGGACATTATCCACATCTATATGCCATCTTATGCTTTTCATGCATTTTAAGTCACAGTCGTGCTTATGAGTAAGATTAGAAGTAAGACCTCCATTAAATATGAAACAAATTGGACCAAGATATTAAGTGTAAAGCAATGTTTGTTGCTGAAGTTCAAGTGTGTAATTTCTGCACCACTAGCAGAACTAAACAGAACTGCAATGTTTGGCAACGATCAGTATCACTGCAATTCTGTTTGGTGCCATTAGAGGTGCAAAATGACACACTCACTATTTACTATTTAGTGAAAGCTGCAAAGTTGAAAATATGGAGTAGGAGTGAGTAAAAACGAGTGAAATCTAACACAACTGTATTGTGTGCATTGTGTATGAAGCAGGGCCGTAACCACCATAGACATTGGGGGGGACTTAGAAATCGCCAAATGTCCCCCCCAATATTTGTAATTCTTGCACTGATCTGTTCTCCATTACGCAGCGCTCCTGTTAGGATGACAAACAACTTTAAAAGTAACATTTTCAGCTTGCTCTGCCTCAGCGGGCTAACAGCGCTCGTCACTGTCAAAATTGAGCTGGCCAATCAAATCAAAGTAGGCGGGGTTTAGCGTTCACAGATGCTGAGCGCGCCGCGAAGCGTCAGTTTAAGAGAGCGAGGTAAGATTGAAGCTGCAAATCATTTAATGATAGTCAACTGTTTTACAATAGAAATGTTAAATGACTGACAGTTATATTCAGTGAAGCAATCTACTTGATTTTTTTTCTCAAATATGCCCATTTTTAGAGAGAGAGAGATGAAATGTGTGTGTGTGTGTGTGTGTGTGTGAGAACTACCGGCATCTGTTTGTCTGTCCCCACAAACAATGAAGCTGTGAATTTAGTTACTTCAAAAACACGTCATTGCTGAGAAATATAACGTAGCGATTCAGTATGGAAACTATTTTATTATAATAAAAGTTGCGGGTAGTGTTGACTAGTTTCTGTGTGAGTGATGTGTGTGCGTGCGTCAATTAAAGCAGCGCGCATATAGGCTATATGAAATGAGAAAAAAAAATAAAATTATATATATATATACATAGAGAGAATGTGAAGCTGACATCACGCAGCGTAGAGTTCTGGGAAAATGCTTTGTTTAGCCGCTGCCGTTCCGCTATTGAGTTCAGGGCAGGATTTTGATTTTCTGTCACGATTGTGGAAAATGTCACCACTCTTTGTCATTCATGCAACATCGAGAATTGCAAAAGTAACTCCGGTACTCATTCTGAGAAAAAACTGGGCAATGCAGTGTATTTTTTTTGCCTTTTCTCTGTGTAAAAACCCCAAGGGAAGCAGGTTGCGGAGATGATGAGAAGAGGCCAGATAGTAAATCTATTAATAATGTCACCGATTAACCCACTGCCTGTCACTCAATAAAAGAATCATATTGCTGCAAAGTTTTGATTTTGTTTGGTTTAATAAACATCACCTTCGCGAGTATGACTCGGTAAGCACTCGGCTTGTGAATTTGTAGAACTTGAACAGGGACATTAAAACGCTTAACACAAATAACGCTTCATGTGGCTTAAGGTACCAAGACAGTGATAAAGACAAAATTGTAAAGGATATACTACCTGCAGATACGCACATAAGCCCAAAATGTGAACCCAATGCGTTTATTTACACGTTAAGTGTTATTAATCGTACAGAGTGCGATTTGTGAAAAAAAGCAGAGGGGGGATGCTTTTGAAAACTTTTCTCTCTTCATAGGTGGAAGGTAAGCCTGTAGCCTAAGTAACCTAATGTTAGTGTAATCTGTTAATAACACACATCATAAACCTGTCTTTTTAGGCAAGTACCATATAATGGGCATCATGTCATGAAATATTTTTAATACGACGGGAACTGTATTTAACGTGATCACAATCTATTAAAAACTTTGTAAGTTAGGCCTATTAATTGTAATGATTTCATTTCCACGGTTATTCAAGCAACGAATAAATTATATAGAGAAAGCGAGCAAAGAACACAGTATCAACGGAGCTTTTTGAAACTCCGAATCAATTAAACCATTGAGTCTCAAAATGATTCACTGTTTTGAAGCGCTCCAATCGGATCGCGTATTGCGAATCATTTGTCTTAGATCGGGACCTCGGAGCGAGATCGGGGGATGTTTTTATCCCCACCGGGGATAAAAATAATTCAGCAGAGGCAGGGATGCATAAACCAGAGGGGGGAAATCCCCCCCATCCCTCCCTACAAATCGCACCCTGTATATATATATATATATATATATATATATAT
>CM077237.1:30309794-30464794 GCA_039654775.1 Spinibarbus caldwelli
TATAGACTATATAATAACTATAATTGTAACTCTATAATAGTATATAACAGGTATGCACAACACTGCATTGTTAATTCTGTGCCATTCAACTATATTGTAAATAAATATGGTTATTTTGCATTTTAACCCAAGCCTGAGGAAAAAAAAAATAAAAAAATGTCTTTAAATCAAAATGAAATAGCATCTGCAACCTATTTTACCTCCATAATGTGACCTATTTCCAAGTGAAACAGGATATTCAATGAAAAATAGATTGAACTGATTGCAACAGGATTTTATGCATCAGGAATTGGTTGGATAGTGAAAACAACATGTTGCATTCTGTGCACAGCGTGCATACTATATAGAGTAGTATGGCAGCATGTTATTCCAAATGTAGGCAGACATGTCACTTTGGGATGTGACTCTGATGCACTGAGGTCAATTAACAGAGTTCAGGGCTTTCATTCAATAGACACGATACCTGCTGAAGCATGTGCGAGAGGAAGTCAACATCTCTGCTGCTGTGACACTACATGGATGAACACACAGATGGATGGATGGAAAGATAAATGGACAGATGGATGGATGGAAAAGTGAATGTATGACCAGACAAATTCATGTAGTCTTGATCTAAACAAAAGTACATGAAGTGCAGGAAAACCCAAGTGATGTGTCTCATCCACGGGTTTATAAAAGATCACAACAACTCAAATTACTGTATCAAAAGTCAGAGATGTCATTAGAAAACATTTCTGACCAAATTCTCTGATCTGAGGTTCTATCCACATTGACTTTATACCTCAAAACTCTTACTGCATAGCAACAACAACTCATCCCATAAGGAATTTTAGAAACATTAAAAGAAACATCTGAGACTAAGAATGCAGTTTGAGTTCCATTAGCTATGAATGAGCAACCTCAGAGCAATACAAACTTTCTCTGTGCATGTCAGAGTCAGTTTGGTCCAAATGGTTCCAAATGCACAAAATTCACGAGATCAGACCATAACCTGAGGGAAGATGCAGCAGTGGCCAGGTCTCAGATGTTTGTAGACGTGGTGGAGCAGCGAGGCTCTAAACCCTTCATTCACTCCTCAGCACTCAGCTGAGATTAAACCCAATCACCACAGCCACTGAATCAGAACACACGCACAATAACAGATGGGCACACGCTCACACAGATACAGCCACAGAGAAACATAGAGATTGGAATTCAAAACATTCAGCTTCTGTCCGTCATATGTTCATTGTGTGTTTCTCACTCTCTTTGTTTATCGCTCATTTGCCCTCACAGCAGCCACTTATTCAACCAATTCTCAATAGAACATATCAAATTCCATCCCAGTTTTGCTTACAATATCATGTTATGGAAGTAAAACAAGTGCCACTGGCATTTCATGATTTAAGACATTTTAGTCACACTTATATTAAAATGCAAAATCACAGTATTTATTCCAAAACTAAATGACATTCTGTGAACTAAACATGTAAAAAGGTCAGGTCATGTGACAACAATGTGGAATATACTGTTTGAAATGTTCCATACTACATACTACAGTATTTCACATAGAAATATAATGCATTATTCTGTGTATACTACCATTCAAAAGTATGAAAGGAATACATATTTCATAATTGATATGAAAGGAATTAAAGGAATTAATACTTGTATTCAGCAAGGATGCATTAAATTGATTAAAAGTGAAAGTAAATACATTTATAACGTTATAAAAGATTTCCATTTCAAATAAATAATGTTCTTTCTACTTTCTAAAAAATCCTGAAAAAAAAATGTCTTGCGGTTTCCACAAAAATATGAAGCAGCACAACTGTTTTCAACATTGATAATAATTAGAAATGTTCCTTGAGCAGCAAATCAGCATATTAGAATGATTTCTGAAGGATCATGTGACACTGAAGACTGGAGCAATGATGCTGAAAATTCAGCTTTGGATCACAGGAATAAATTACATTTTACAATAGATTCACATAGAGAGCAGTTATTTAAAATTATAATAATATTTCAAAATATTACTGTTTATACTATATTTTTGCTCAAATAAATGCAGCCTTGGTGAGCAGAAGAGACTTCATTTAACAACAAAAATCTTACTGACCTCAAATTTTTGAACTGTAGATAATTAATTTATTTTTATCTATCTATCTATCTATCTATCTATCTATCTATTGTGTGAGACACTTCTCAAAAACAACAAGATCACATAGTAATAAACATCCGAGCTTTACATATCCTCTGTTGGTTTTAAAGCATAATTCCTTTTCTTGTTCCCCCTCCTGGTTTCATTCTTCTCTTTTGTCTGACCAGTCTCTCTAATTCACTCCAGCTGACTGAAGCCACGATTGAAACTCTTTTGAGACAACAAGTGGACAAGAATAAACAGGATAATAGGTCTGATGGCAAGTAAACATGACAAACACACAAAAGTGGAGTGGGTGTAGAAATCCACCGCTAATCTACATGTCTGCTCAGACAATCTAAAAGGCCCATTCTCTGGAAAACCCTTGAATTTTGGATGTCTCCGTCTGTTTAATTCAGGGGTTTTCAGAGTCTGAGACAGCGGGCCTTCCCTCCGACAAAACACTCAAGACGACTGCCGTCAATCAGCATGTTGAAATTTCTGGTAAATCTGACGTCTGCACCTGTGTGCAAATGCACAAGAGAATCTGCCTGATATGACATCACAGACAGCAGCTTATCTTCCTCACCCACGTTAAACACTTGTAGCAACATTTTTGCAATGAATAGTCAATGCAAATGTAAATTCTGTCATCATTCATCTTTATATCATTTCTCATCCATAAAAAAGTAGAAAAGGTCTTTTCCAGACAACAAAATGTACAAAAAATGTAAATGTACAATATAACTTGCACACTATATTTTTAAGAATATTTTCAATTTGAAGTATTTTTCACAAATCGAAATGCAATAACCAGTTTGTTCTCATTCACTTTCACTCTATGATAACATAACATAATTCAGCATTAACTAATGCATTATTAAAATCAAAGTTTGCATCTGTTATTATTATTTAATGGACCTGAGTTACCATGAACTAACAATTAACAATTATTTTTATTAACTAACCTGAACCACAATTAAAAAATATAGCAAGAAATGTTTTGCTCATTGTTAGTTAATGCATTAACTAATGGGATCTTATTGTAAAGCATTATCAATCTAGCTTACACAGTACTTATAATTTGAATAATGCTGACTCCTACCAAGTTAATTAATTTGGATTAAAAATCATTTGAATAAAAGAATCTTCTAAATAAATAAATGCAAATAAATAAGAGTAAACAATAACAGTGTTCTGTTTTGGGTGAACTATTCCTTTAAACTATTCCTTTAAACATCAAAAAACAACACACTTCACCTATAAATGAAGATTAAACTATCCTACAAAGGCAAAACAAAGACTTTTTGATGCAAACCCATATTTGAGTGATATTTGATTAATTTTAACACTCCATGATATTTGATTAATTTTAACACTCCAGTCTGAATATAGTTGAGCAAAACCCATCTGTCATAGATTTTTTTTTTTTTTTTTTTGATAATCAATTCTGACAAATTTTATGGATTTGTATGGCAGCACAATGCTATCAATTGACATTAACACTATAATTCTATCATTGCATTTCTGAAATAAATCTTAATTTAGTCCCTTTATGAGCTGTTTACCTAATTGGCATCTTGAGATATGCCTCCACAATACAGGGTTTTTAGGTTTTACATGTGTTCCCTACAAAGACAGCAAAACCTCACACACACACACACACTTGTGCAGGTAGCATAAGTGCTGACACTGGCTGAATAGCCTCAACAGTTTTTGTGCAAAAGCCAAGCGTGGGCTGAAGAGGATGGCATGAGGACACTCGCAGCCTGCCGTCCTGTTCCACACAAACAAACAGAGAGAGACACGTCGCCACATTGAGTCCGTCACCTGCGCTTGTAAAGCAAATAGAGGACACGCACATCCACGCACATTCACACACAAACAGCGGCGCCCTGAAAACCCTCCGTGGTGCTCTGATGTTGATACGAATATCATCTCGATGTGCGTTTGGCTAGAGGCAGAAGGGAAGGTCAGCATTTCGGGTCTCATAAGCTCTGTTGCTAGTCAGCATCCTCGTTGTCTGCTATCTGCATAGGCAGCTACCTTCTAAGACAGCATCCTAATTCAGAAACACTACATAGGCAATAACTTTGCACATCTCACAAATAGTGTTTAACACACAACTGATTCCAAATGGAATTTCAAAGCATGTTGCGATATAAACTACTTGATACTTTAACTAGACAGAAATTACATAATACACACTAGATATTTGCTAGATTTGTGCATTTTCTGAAGAAAATATGAGTGGTGCTTAAGCCATAAAGTCAAACCGGATGCTAAGGTGTTCTGATTGTGTTTTAACATGTTGCTATGTGGTTGCTAGGGTGTGCTGGGTGGTTGCTTGGGGCTTGCTTTCTTGTGAACTTGAAAAGCTTAAACTTGAAAACAAATGAAAAATCAGAAATGTTGCCTTGTTAACTAAGAGAAATAAGCTTAAGTACTAAAATTACTAACACTTAAAATGAAATAAAAATCTATATAGAAATATAAAAAATAAGACAATAATTACTAAACCGAAATAAACATGAAAACTAAAAATAAATAAATCCAAAATTAAAAATTAAAAATAAATACTGAGAATATTAATAAATACTATATAGTTGTATATAAGGGTAATAGTAAAATAACACTACCTCAGTATAAGTCTAGGTATTTATTTTATTTTATTTATTTTTTTTTTTTTTTACTGTTTTTCCCTCCAGGTTAAAATCATAGTATCAGCATACCAGATATCGTTCATGTCTGTAGCACAAATAAACAGTGAAACAGCAAAGTTCAATACTTCAGGTTGGAGTTTGTTCAAATGATTACAATGAATGGTAACTTAGTAAACACCACTTCATATGGGGTTAAATAGTACATTTTATTAAATTTGAGTTAATGTAGTTAGATTGATACTTTTCAATGAATACCTATGATTATAAATGGGCAAAACTGTTTTATCAGCCAATATTTGTCCATTTTAAGATTACTGGTATCTCACACTTCTTGACATTTTCCAGTCTTATGAGCACTGATTATATTCCTTATTCCTCCATGTCAAAATATTCCTTATGTTTTCTTATATTAAACATGAAAGAATATACAAACTGACCAGTTGCTGAATACTTCAAGACACCGCATTAAAACAGACTAAAATCTTGTAACTATTACAGTCATGCAAGACCAATTCCAATCTAAAACTACAGAAAAAAACAACATTACTTGAACACCAATCACATTTCTGAAAACTGCACACTTACTTAAACAAGAGGGAAAACAGTTCAATCTGCCTACTGGGTTTAGAACAGCTCAGATGTACTTATTAAAATAGTTTAAGGCATAAATACTTTTGTAAACCGTATACCATTATAAAAAGTATTGGGAAAAAAAGAAACACTGTTCATTATTATTATAATTTTTACACCAACATGACTGGACCCCAAACATATAGTCATACAGAACATGCTTTCTAGGTAGGCTTTAGAACAGAGTCTGTAATATACACACAGCAGCAGAGAGACAGACAGAGCGGACGAGATAGTCGGAGAGAGATGACAGCCAACAATGTTCTTTTAGGTACTGACATGGCAGTGTTATCTTAGTCTATCAAGCCACCCCTCTCTCTTCCACGTCCTTCTCTCCCTTCCTCATCTGAAACACACACACACACACACACACACACACACACACACACACACACACAGAGTCTGGAGCTCAAGGGCGAACTGTTTATTTTTGCTTCCCATCTCGTTGCCCTTTACTTCAATCACGTTCATGTAGCTTCAGATCCGCGCCGGCAATCATGAAACGCTGCGAGAAAAAAGAAAGGTCACGCAGAGCACGTGGTGACATATCTGTGCCGCTGAGTTATTGTATTTTTCATATTCAGGAGGGAAAGATCTGCGGTGAGATGACAGCGGCGTAATGTCGGCGCTTTGGTGAACAGAAAGCGCTTGTGTTCGACAATGCGCGTCGGCCGTGTTTTCCGTGGACGTGCGATGGCGTGTGTGTGCTCGTGTGCGTCGGAGCTGGCGTTTGAGACGTCCAACGAGTGAACACACATATGCATGTGTGTCGGATTCGGGAGGGGTTTGAAGAAAATGTCGAGCCAGCCAGCTCTCAGAGCAATTACAACAGATTGACAAATTAAAATGGAGGCCTTGAGCAAACGGAGCGTGGAAACGTGGATAGACGGGTGGATTTTGAGGGGGGCAAAATCATTTCCATGATACGAGCAGCTCAGAGCAATTCAACATCCCACCTCCAAAATCAGCACTCGCTCACTTCATTACATTTACACAGACTTCATACCAGTCGCTGCCTATTTCAAGACCCAACGTGAAAACGGTCCAGTATAGCAGCAGAAAATACATCAGTTTGACTGCCGTTTACTTGCTGTAGCATGCTGGAATTTAGTATGCTAACATGACGTAGACAAACTAACATATGACATATCGCTTTCCTGACCACCAATGCTGTTAATGTTAACTAAAACTACTGAAAAACATTTTCATTAATTGAAATTAGATTAGATGAAAAACAACTTCAAACTTAATCTCAAAAAAAAAAAAGTTGAAATAAGTTGAAATAATAAAATGATCAAAGTAAAATTTAAAAAACCTGAAATGCTTAAACTTGAAAACACAAACAATAAATCAGAAATGTTACCTTGTTAACTAAGAGAAATAAGCTGAAGTACTAAAATTACTAAAACTAAAAATGAAATAAAAAGCTATTTAGAAATATATTTAAAAAAAATTAAGACAAAAAATTACTAAACTTTACACTGAAATAAAAAAGAAAACTAAAAATAAATAAATCCAAAATTAAATTAAATAAAAATAAAGATAAATACTGAAAATATTAATAAATACTATATAATTGTACATATAAGTAATAGTAAATACTTAATATGGGGTTAAATAGTACATTTTATTAAATTTTAGTTTCATGTATTTAGATTGATACTTTTCAATGAATATTATATAAAATATAACAATAAAAGCCAATTAAAAAATAATAATAAATACTGCAATTGTATATAAATAATACTAAAATAACACTGCTGAGCACCACCAAAACATCCTTCAGAAAATTTTTTAAAGGAATATTCTGGATTCAAGTCAAACTCAATTAAAATCTCTTTCAAGGAAAGCCAGTTCCCTCAGCGGACACACTGGCACAGTCTTTCTGTCATGCAAGACCAACTCCTATCTACTTAAATTGGGACATACCGAAATCTGAGCTGCTTGCCAAACTCACATTTTAACCACATTTTTCAAAGAAGCAATAAAATCTGACATGAAAATTGTTTCTTATGATCAAAAAGCATTAAAAATGTGCATATGCACTTGTGGTTTAGCATAAAAACAAACAAAAAAATAATTATAATTTGACTTGTCCCTCTTTTTATTTAAAAAAAAAAAAAAAAAACTAAAAATCTGGTGAGAGGTTATAAAGAAAGTAAATATGGTTAATGTGTAAATGTTAAAATACTCACAGTGTCAAAAATATACCCTCAACGTGACATTGAATGAGATTTATTTTATTTTTTAGTAATCAACAATATGCCACAAATACAGTCAATTAAGTTTAATTTGCCTTGAACTCAAAGTATTTCTTTAAAGGTGAATTGAAAGTGAATTCTGCTGCACTAACTGCATCAAAATTACTTTTTTTTTAACAAAGTTTTTGTTGCACTAGAGTGACGCTACTTTTGCTATAGTGAAGCACTGATCAGCCTGAACTCTTACTAGATTCTTCATGTGCCTGTCTGATGGACAGATCTGTAAAATCAAAGAAGATCAGACAGAATAAGCGAGTTTAAACAGTCCAGACAGCATTGAAAAGAAAAAGTGCAAAGGAATGAGTAAGAGATGTAGATTGTATGTGGGAGACAGAAAGAGCTCTCTAATCTAAGTCTAATCAGGTAAAAGGCCCTTGAGAAATCCGCACACCAAGACGCTGCTAATGTCAAACCAAGACCAGCCACTGGGCTTTCAAATGAGAGACCAGAAGAATATACTGTTCTTTAGTTTGTCCTGTAGTCATGATGGAGTACCAGTCACTATAGGATATAAACAGGGTCTAAAAGCTTACAAAAATAAAACAGATACTGATCTCTACTCAACAGCATTGGGTGACCTTGATTTAGAAAGAACACTTTCAACCATGACATGTAATAAGTGAAATGGGCATAAAGTAAATTATCAGGTATGGACATGGATTAGGATTTCTACACAGAAAAAAAGGGAAAAAATTAACATCTAACAGAAATATGCTGACCTAAATAACACCTAGATTACATAATTCAGTTATTTTATATTATATTTATATATTATACATACAGTGGAAGTTCATTCAGATTTTAATATATTCTAATAAATCCAATATATAATAACATTAATTCAAATATACGTTTAATCTGGTATTATGATTTATGTATTGCATATTTTATTATAAAATGTGCTGTAACATTTTTATAGATTATAAAATAAGTTGTTTTATATTTTATATTATTTTATTATACTATTTATCATTTATATTTTATTATTTTATTTATTATATATTATTCATATATTATCACATCATATATGTGTATTATTTATTTATTTCATTTTATTTTTATTTTTATTTTCCAGTTCAGTTTATAATAAAATATACAAATCTTACATCAAGCAACAAAATAAATAATTCATAATCATAATACCACATTAAACATATATCAGAATTATTTTTTATTATATATCAGAATAATTCGAATATATTAGAATCTGAATAAACTTCCACTCTATGTGAAACGTGTGTTATAAAAATATATAAAATATGCAATAATAACATTACTTATAACATTTTACAGTTACAGTGCATTTTATAATAAAATATACAAACAATAACTCAATCAACTAATAACAGATTAAACATATATTCTAGAATATTTATGAATAAAATGAATGACCTTCCACTATTAGCGACACATATTCTCCATCTTTATCAGAAACCTACTTCAGAACATTTGAAGCAAGCACATGTACTAACTCCACCTAGACTACTACACAGAATACTTTGATCATGTCGTGGGACACATTTGTCCTTAGAGGATTCACAACATCAGTTTTTAATCTTCCAGGATGAGCTTTTTAAATTGTTACCGTCTTCTGAGAACAACTGGCCTGGATTTTAACCTGATCTAATAGCAAATACCTTTAAGAAATCTTGTCTGTCTTTTTAGGGTGCACACTTTCTGCAGAATGGAAGTTCAGGCATAAAAGTGGCCCATTTAAGGCGCATTTGGCGCTGTCTGTACTAACTGACATAGTATGTTCAGAATGGCAAACTCAAGTATGCAGCATGCATGTAGTGTACAGTGTGCAAAATGAGAAGTATAAAATTAGACCACACTGCTTGGAATACAGCATCCCAGAATGCAATGTGTTCAACCTTCCATTTCTACTGTGGTATATGAATCAGAAGTATGAATCAATCAGAAATATTAGTTATGGTTTTTAAACATCATCTTATGGAAGCTTGTTTCCGCCATGGAATACTTTTTTCCTCACAATTGTGAGTTTAGATCCAACAACTGACTTTTTTTCTATATGAGTTTATATCAAGTTATAAATGTATAATTGCATCTTACAGTTTAGAATTTTTTTTTTCTCAGAATTCTGAGTTTACGTCTTAGAATTCTTTTTTTCTTAAAATTCTGAATTCACATTTCACAATTTCCACTTTTTCTCTGAATTCTAAGTTTACATATTGCAATTCTTGTCCTTTTTCTTGCCCCCTTTTTTTTTTAAATTCAGATTTTTTTCTCAGAACTGTGAGATAAGATAGATATCCATACCTTCTTGACTCATTTCATAATTTGTTTGTTTGTTTTACACAAAACTTAATTTAAACTACAAAATAACCCTATTTTCTTCAAAATGATCATCAATCATCTAATTATTCACTTACTGAATGAATCATTACATAATGAGACAATGCTGTACCATACTCCTGTTTAAAACAAACGGTTTTAAAAAAAAAATAGCACACATTATATATAATATACTGTGCAGTACACAGTTTACTAGCATTTCATTTTGAACATAAACATCAATTATGTCATTTAAAATAAAACCAGCCTGAAAGAACACACATTTACAGACTCATGCACATTTCCTGATGAAACACACTCGATAGGTATGGAGAGAGCGTCGGTGTCTGAGGAGATTGTTTGTATTGTGATCGTTTAAATAGTGAAAGGATAAGCTATAGCTGCCTTGAAACTTCTGATCTAATCTCATTTTCTTATTCTCCCGAGAAAGCAATTCATCTCTTATCCGTTTCCTTCACTCTCTTTTCCCCTTCACTCGCTCTCTCTCTCTCTCACTCACTGTTGCTCATGTTGTCTTCAAACATTTGTTCACAGTTTGGCGTATCATCACTCTAAAGCTCCATCACAGGTCTTTCCAAATGTTTTGCTCTCTCTGTAAACCTGTCTGATATTTATAGAACAATTAGCATACAAACAAAAAAGTACTGTAATGGTCTTCAGTTCCTTTATAACTTGGCATAAACCTGCTGTATCTCCTGGAATAGATATCCAGTCTGTCCAAATGAAATCAAACTTCCTACAATACCTCATAACTAATCATGTTAATATATATCAGACTAACATGGCAACAGAAGACAAGAGAGTTAAAAGGTCTGGACAAGACAGAGTCTGAGGCCACAATGCTTCCCAAATGAACATCAGCCAAATTTAACCTCATAAACAAACAATAATACGACTGAAATTTGCTTACAGAAGAACATCTGAAAACAAATATATGAAAACTAGGACTGTCAATAGATTCAAATAATTCATTTGAATATTTGAATATGCACATATTTCACACGTACACTACACAAGTACTAAATGTATTGGAAAAAAAAAAACTTTCTTAATCAAAATTTGCAAATTGTGATTATTTTTTGTTTGTTTGTTTCTTGCTTTTTTTCTTGATTTTTCTTTATTAAACCTCACTAAATTGTTTTTGTTTATTCTTAAAACAATCACGTTAGCACAATTTTGCTAATGTTAAAATACAAATAAAAAATAAATATTTGAATTTATGTGATCAGAAAACAAGTCTTATGTTTCTATATTTTTGCTGAAAAACAAGACAAAATAATACAGCTTATTATTATTATTATTATTATATATTACTTAAGTATTTATTTATTTATTTATGTAGTTATTTATTTATATATGTTTACATGATGAAAAACAGAGAAAATCATTCTTATTTTGCAGTACTCTTATTGGTAGATGAACGCTTAATCAAATTAGCTAAAATATCTCATAAATAAACTCAACGAACAGTGGACGTTGAGACGTTGTAATTCTGCAGGTGCAGATTTCATGCGATTCTGCTAACAAGTGATATTTCATACCTGTTGAGCTCAATGATAATTATGTTCTGCCATAAAAAGCTTGCAAATGATCTTATTTTTGTTAAAAGTCCCATCTGGATTAGATTTATAAATAAATGAGACTCAACTGAACATGCATGCCTGAGCTTCTATTACCATCAGTCTTTAGAAGGAGGACAGAACCAAATAAAGCCGGTTTAAATGTCAAATGAGGTGAATGCGTAAACGGCATTAAATCAATTTAGAGGCATTAAACATTCAGCTAATTAATCTTGAAAAGTTAACTCAAATGTGCTAACCTAATGAAAAACAAACATCTTCATCAAAAGTAGCTTGAATATGCAGTAGGAGTTGAGCGAGATGTGTTTTTAGTAGGTAAAGTCTCTTGCTCATTCTGTAGTAATGTTTAGAGCAGCATAATCACTTGAGAGGAAATACATAAGCTGATTAACGGCTGCTCAGCCCGCAGGATTTTAATGGGGGAGATATTTGTGTTTTTGGATGCCAATTGTGGACCTGCTATTGCATAATTATATAATCTACATCCAAAACAGCTCTTTATTTCTGTCTCGGGCAAATACCGCACATTTTACGATCATAATCGCTCCAGCAGAGTGCAATTACACTCCTTACACCAGCAGGAATTACTCAGACCGCCACTATGACAAAAGACCACAACAAAGGGACAGCGTGAACATGACAGAGAAGAAACAGTTCCAGATACTGCAATCAAACAAGAGCTTTATCAAACCGGCAAGCTCCAATCTTATTGGATGACTGCATGCAATTTCCACTTGCACAACTTTTTAAAAAAAATAAAACTAATTCTAAAAAAACAAGGCATTCAAAGCACTATAGACAATTTTAACTCTTTAAATTATTTGAGATTTTATTTTTAATTGTATTTTGATGTTTGATTTTGAAGCTGTCGACTTTCAGATTTACGTATAAATTAAAAGCATATTATATAAAATATTACTACGAGAACATTTAATAAAAAAATAAAGAATACAATATTTCTGCATATACGTGTTAATAATATATTATCTGCATAAATATTGATTATTTGTGCACATTTTTATTATGTATATTATTTATATACTATTTATTTATATGCGTTACATAAATTTTTTATTTATTATTCATTTATTATAAATAAAATTAAATAAAATAAAGTGAAAAAATAAAATGAAAAAATAATATAAAATTAAATAAAATAAAATTTTCCAAAATAATGTGGAATGTCTGCAAGGTCACACAGGATATCCATGGTGTCAACTTTATAAATCTGTTGACTTGTATCATGAATATTAATTTTTTAACATGACCATGTGGTCTTTGAAAGATTATGGTGCAACATCAGCATAAGCTAATTAATATTAATGTGAAGTTTTAGCCGTATAGTGACATCACAACCCATCTATCATTGGCATCACAACTTTTTCCTGTCTAAGTGAGCAGTTCCTGGCCAAAACAAGCTGCAGTGTGGAAACTTTATGCTAATGTCTTGATAAGACCACAGGAGAAAAGAGAGAAAAAGAAGACAAAAGAGGAATAAACAGAGAGGGAGGGAGGCAGAGAGAGAGGGAGAGTCTAACCTTGACGGAGAGAGTCTTCTGACAAGCATCTGGCGGCTGTAATAATTTGGGAAATAATCTGCGCTCGCAGAGGCCCAGCAGCCTGACTGCTTCAACGCACAGCGTCTGATCGATCTCTCCATTCAACCCCCACATTACATCCATCAGAGAGAGAAAGAATAAAATGACTGAGACAGATGGAAAGAGACGAATAGAGAAAGGAAGAAAAGTTCAGACAGATGGAAAAGGGACGCCACTGGCAGCGAGATCGACTGAAATGATACGGCCAAAACTCTGCTGCAGCGCCACAGATTTCTGGAATTTACGTTCACTGCTGCTGTTTGACTATTTAGTAGATTTACACCAAAACAAACGGTCGCAATGTTTGAAACAACGGCTTTATTATGTTTGTAAAAAAAAATTAATTAAATGTTTAAAATTTGCAATGCTTTATATAATTATAAAACATGTAAATTATAAATATATATATATATATATATATATATATATATATATATATATATATATTAGGGCTGTCAATAGATTAATTTTTTTTTTATTGCGATTAATCGCACCCTTTTTGTGTGATTAATCGTGATTAATCGCACACTTATCATGAAATCAAGCATATACCATTTATCTTGCTTAATACGTTAATTTTGTCATTATTTACGACATCCAGCAAAGTAAACCAAAAGATTGAAGGGTGATTCTCACAAAACTGTATTTTCTGCAAGCTTATTTCAAGATAAATTTAGATATCTTTTAAAAAAAAGGACACTTGGGAGACTCCAAAAGGACAGTTCATATAATTGATACATTTGTGCACACTGACTAAACACAGCAACATACACAACACAAATCAAAACATTATCCTGAATGTGTGTGGAAACAATGTGTCTGTGCATGAATACAACATATGATCTGTGCGTCAAGAGCGCTCAAACACGGTGTATCAGACTCACACGTGTTTACGACTCCTGTACGTCACCGCGATCGTCTTTAACTTGATTGCAATCCTCAACCATCAAAATTCAAACATCAAAAGAAAAGCCGAAAAGCCGAAAAAACGTAGTTTGCATATCATACAATGGTGGGATGTTTTGATGTTATGTTCAAACTGTATTTCACATTGCGCGACGCATGAGTGAGCTCTCGCGCTCTTCAGAACAACAAGAGTAAAATCTTTCCGTGCCATGGGCATATGCCACTTGACATGTCACCGTTATATGCGCATGACACTCGACCCGGCACGGCCATATGCACATGGCACTCGACCTGCCTCTCGACCTGCCACCGCTATATGCACCTGTCACCGGACTCAACACGACTATACGCGTCTGCTACTGGACTCCTCATGGTTAAACACGTTCGCCTCGCGACCTGTCACGGGACTCATGACGGCTATATATAAATGGTCTGAATAATAAATGTTCTGTTTTGCGTATGGCTGTGCCGGGTCGAGTGCCATGCGCATTTAATGGTGACAGGTTGAGTGGCATGTGCCCGTGGCACGAAAAATTAAGATTTTACTCCCTCTCCAACAAGAGCTTGTGTTTTAAAGCAAAACACACTGAATTAATAATTCACTGAAAACGCAACGTAAGTATCTATTCTCTCCGCCATCTCTTATGTAATCAGCCTGGTTTTCTTTACAATAGCCCTGTTTTGGACAGATTGCTTGAATGGATTCGCTTGCTGGATCACTGGACTGAAAACGTTCCCGGAGTTTACCGGCTTAAAATGATCTGATTGCAAACAGAGAAGCAAAATCGGGAAAAAAGGTTTAGAATAGAAATTGTGTTTCAGTAATTTTGCGTTAATAGCGTTAAATTATTTTAACTCGTTAAGCGTTTTGAATTAATTGCATGCGTTTTATATATATATATATATATATATATATATATATAGACATTATAAAATATCATATATAAAATATAAATTAGACATTAAATATATTTACATAAATATATCTATACATTTTTATATAAACATATACAGTATTATTTATTTATTTACTTTTTGTATACTAATTTCAAGCCATCTATAACTTGCAACTCAATGAATGTTGCATAATAGTATGTTGCACAAACTTTTTTTACATAGTAAGCACTATATAGTGCATGCTGCGCAGTATGCAGTAAATTGATGTTGTAGGGATGTGTATTTTCTACAATACAGCACACATTCAGACAGCCTGAATTTATAATGACATATCAAATGTTCACACTTTGATAAAGCACAGCTGGGAAATCAGTCATAAGTAACGCAACATGACAGACAACTTGAGGTAAACACTGTCTACAACCTGAGCAATCTTTGAAATTTTCTGGGGTGTCCCAAATGTTGCTCCATAAAATCTCACAGTTCTTTGTTATGTGATGAAGCCTGGATACCATGTGAGATCAGAAAACACACCGCTGAACTTCACAAAGCATTCTACCACAGTCATTCAGTATAGATTTTATCCATGAAGATTCTCTCAATATTCACAATAGTTCACACATATTATTTTAACAACTGTTAATCTATCTTCTTGAATTATGAATAATGATGACTGCATAATATAATATAATATAATATAATATAATATAATATAATATAAATTATAATGTACATTTATAAAACTAATTACAAAATAAAACAATAAATGCAATGGATAATGTACTAGTCATTATTCCGAAAGCAAATTTTCAAAGAATAACATGATAATAATTTATAATAAAATATAACATGTAAGGGATAATGCAAATGCAATGGTCATTATTCAGAAAGCAAATAATCCAGAGGATAATATAATAATAGTTATATAATTTTATATAATTTAGTTTTTCACAACCACTTTCCACCCTATTTGTAAATTATGATCCTTTAACCTTTGCGTACCATTACTGTTGCAATTTAAATATTAGAAATAAAAGTACAAAGCAGAAGCATAATGGCACACCTCCCCTCAACAAGCGGCATTATTTGTGCATCATTCATGTCCTAAACACGGGTTACACCAAAGTTCAATCCCTAACCCTGTGTATGAACAATGTTAATAGTGATGCTTCACTTATCAAACACCACTAATAATCAGTGGAGACACCAGAGACGTTTCATTATTACCATGAAAAGGATAAAGAAATCTCTTAAGATGTAAGAATTAAAACTGCTAAACAAAAAGTGTCTATCGAGCGACACATGCACTGGCGTGCAAATGGACACAAGTGTGGCACAGCGCAGCGTGGGTGAACGGTTTAAACCAGGTAGAGGCTTATTTTGATAAGCTGTGCATAAGCTTGTAAGTTTGTAATCAATGAGGGGGATTAATTTGTATTAAAGCAGTGAAGACACTGGAGTCAACGCCAGCGCTTTTATCTTGAGCCACTTGGATTACTGAAGTCAGAGATCTCAGGAGAGAGAGAGACCGAGATGAAGGACAGGGAGAGGGAGAGGAAGAAAAAAAAAACAGAGGTTGAAAAGGAGCGAGAGGCAATCTACACGCATCCCATAGGTTATTTAGTCAAGGTTGGCCGTTCTCTTCCAGGCTTTACATGGACATAAGCCATAAACCAATCAGCAAGTAGAACTCATTTCACATGTTCATTTAGCCGGCGGGACGACTAATGCGATGGTCTGTTGAAAGAAAGACACATGCATGCACACACATACAGACAGGGCCTAAAAATAACATTCTGCCACACCTGCCAATGACCAGTGACTTGAGAGAATTTACCAGCCATAAATATGCATTATTATGCATTATGCATTATTTCATTAAAAAGTAGGCAGAACAAATTGGGGAAACACATCTAATTGCAACTATTATTATTATTAGTAGTAGTAGTAGTAGTAGTATTTATTAATTACATTATAAAACTTAAACAAATCGAAAAAGAAATATCACTATAATACTAAAGACCTGTAAAGTATTTAATAATAATAATAATAATAATAATAATAATAATAATAATATCTTTAATATAAAATATAATTTATATATAAGAATTTATATATACTATATAATTTCTTTGTTGTATTCTGGATTTGTGGTTTTATTTGTATTTTAATTCTTGTGTGGTGTATTGAAATGTACTTTAAAAATAAACTGAATAGAATTCAAATTTTAAATATGATGATGATGATAATAATAATCTATCTTTTGTCTCTTTTGTTGACAATAGATTTATAAACCACATTACAAAGTTAAGAAGACGTTTGGCGCATGTTGCATTTTCAAATGCACATTATAAGCGACTCGAACCCTTGCAGAGATGGAACACTTGCAGAGATGGAGTTCAGAGCATTATTATTATTACAACATAAGTTTTATAACACTGTTCCATATACTCACCATGCTATTTGTTTACCTGTATTTTGTTCACTCATTCTGCGAGTGTCAATTTTAGGCCCTGCACACACATCTGCAACACGCCAGCTAAACGCATGAAGGAAATTAGTAAACATAAAAGCAGCTGAATTATGTCACAAACACATGCAGAAAACAATCTGCCAATCAATATGACAGTCAGGTCTTCACCCAGTGAGACAGCGTCAAAAAATGACAAGCTGTCAGGCGCAGGCAGGTGTTTGGAGCTCTCTCTGAAAGTGAGATTGAGGCTGAACGCAGACTCACTGCTGCTGTAAACTGATGGAGCACCCTGTTATTTATGGGGGTATTAGGGCACAATAAACAATCATCCACTCTAATAGACAATCATTTATAATATCAAACAATGACTCGGCCTCAGACTCTGAGCGATAATGTGGTGTGTTGGCGTAACAAATCAAACGCTGTTTCTGCAATAATCTCAGACAAGCTGCTGCCTGATAGTAAGTCAAAGCAGCAAATGTTTTGGGGGGGGGGGGGGGGGGGGGGGGGGGGGGGGGTTCACTATTATTACAGCAAATTCTACATAATCAACAAAAAATCAGACATGAATGACACAAATTGAATTGTTTAGAATAAAAGGTGTGTAAAAAAAACTGAAGGAAGAACTGGAGGCTTTTTTTTTTTAATCTTTTTGAATTCGTTTTGAAACCAAGTCATTTTTTCAAAGTACTACAGATAATGACAAACTCAAAAAAAGGAACCAAAAATGGCTGAAAGTTTTTTAAAAGCATTTTTAAAGAAATTAATAGTTTTACTGAGCAAGGATGCATTGCATTGATCATAAGTGGCAATAAAGACATTTATAATGTTACAAAAGGTTACTACTTCAAATAAATGCTGTTCTTTAGAACTTTCTATTCATCAAAAAATCCTGAAAAAAAAAATGTAGCATGGTTTCCATAAAAATATTAAGCAGCACAACTGTTTTCAACTTAAAAATAATAAGAAAAGTTTCTTGAGCAGGAAATAAGCATATTAGAATGATTTCTGAAGGATCATGTGACACTGAAGACTGGAGTAATGATGCTGAAAATTCAGCTTTGCATCACAGGAATAAATTACATTTTCAGTTATTTTAACTGCAAAAACATTAAAAATCTTACTGTTCAAAAACTTTTGTCTGGTAGTGTGTCATGTTGAAATATATAAATGAACATCACATACCTGGCATTTCCAAAGTGTATATTGTTTATGTGCTAAAATAACACTTTAAACAGTTATTTTAAATTGTAAAAATATCTCATAATATTACAGTTTTTACTGTAATTTAATCAAACAAATGCAGCCTTGGTGAGCGAAAGGGTCTTACCGACCCCAAACTTTTGAACTGTAGCGTATAAATACACACAACTTGTTGGCAGCATACAGAAGTATTACAGTGAATGAAAAGAAAAAAAAACTTTAAAGCTAGAAGATGCAGATGAAGGTGAAGGTGCATTATTTATTAAAAACAGAAACCACAGACTTGGAGTGTCATCATATTCTATTGCCCACAAAATGGACAAAAGTTTTAACCATCTTCAGCCTCAAATTCTCACCTTTAAAATCCCCTTGGATGAAGCTGCTGAAACTAACAAACAACTCAAGAAACAACAACTCGATCTGATGATCTACAATACACAATATAAGACACTTCAGCTTGGCCAAAACGTTGGCCAAAGCATTTGTCAAGGCATATGCTGGTTGCTCTCTTAAGAAAATCAGCCGAGTCTCCAGTGCCACTAATCTAATCCTCCAGACTTCCCACACGCTGACCTTCAAGCCTGAAAATGCAGTCTGCTCTCCAAATCTGACAGAACCAGAGAGAGGAAAGTAGGAGAGAGATGGACAATATCGGAAGCGCTGATGATAATTCGGCAGAAGTCTCTGGAGCCTGAAGGCCGTGGAGAGCAGTGTTCTCCCTCAGAGGAGCCGTGGAAGCCAGTGAGCGGCCAGTCACCAAGATAAGAAGAGGTGAAGCGTAGATTAGCCGTCCTCGTGGACAGAAACCCAGGCTAATACTCGTGACAGACCTCAAGTCTCATGCTATTTGCATAGCCACATACCGAGGCATAAGAGATATGACGGCTATAGAACGAGTCGGAAAGGTTAGCACTTCAACTAATTAGGTTCAATCTGGAGAGCCAGCGGACTGCTAATGAAGGCAGATTTAAAAAGATCCACTTAAAAAGACAATGCAAGACTAAAATATTGAGTCTAATTCATTTTTGGATGATAATTTATCAGCTCTAGTGCCAACCAGTGAAACATGGGAAAACAATGGAAGCATATTACTCTGTCTTACTCTTATGGATTTCATTTATTTTTCAATCACTCTTGTTTTTATTCTTCTGCTTCTTCTTCTTTTCAGTTCCAATCTAACCAAATTTATTAAGGGTTATGCTTGGAAAACCTTTGCTAATAGATAAGAATTTGTAAAATTTGTTTGCAAACCATTTTTTATTATTTATTTATTTATTTATTTATTATTATTATTTTTATTTAATTTTATTTATTTTTTATTTTTTTACAAAATATGTATTCTAATTTATTCTACAAAAGGAAAACATTTGCTAATAGGTAACAAAATTCATTTGTGAATTTGTTTGCAATCCATTTTACTTTTTTTTAAAAAATGGAAAAAATATTATAATTTATTATTAAAAAAAGGAAAACATTTGCTATAGGTAAGATAATTAACCTTTACTTTTTTTCAACAAAAAAAATTATAATTTATTATAAAAATAGAAAACATCTGCTAATACATAAGACAATTACTTTGCAAATTTGCTCTAATTTATTCCAAAAAAATAAATTGCTAATAGGTAAGAAAATGTACTTGTTTGTAACCCATTTTATTTTTTAAAGGGGTCATATGAAGCGATTTCAAATTTTCCTTTCTCTTTGGAGTGTTACAAGTTGTTTGTGCATAGATAAGAACCCTGAAGTTGCAAAGACTAAAGTCTCAAAACCAAAGAGACATTCTTCATAAAAGTTAAGACTCTGCCACGCCCCCCTAAAACACCTCAAGCAAACATGCCCCCACATCTCTACGTCACGGTGTGGGGAGATTAGCAAAACATCGCCCAAATGTATATGCAATGAAAGAGGGCGGGACTTTTATTCTCGCTGTAGAATTGTTGCTGCTGCCGGCGTCATGTCCTGGAGACGCTGTGTGTTTCGTTGTGAAAGCGAAACTACTTTGTTTGGGCTTCCAAAAGAGGACACAACTAGAAATCAGTGGTTAAGTTGCATTTACAACACTGTTCCAGAACTGTTCAACCCAAATATTAGAGTGTGTGCAGCACATTTTACGGAGGACTATTTCCTGAACCTGGAAGAGTAGCCTACAATGCTGGCTTGCACAAAGGCTGTTTCTATAAAGTGGGGCAATTCCAACTTTGCAAGGACAGTCTGGCGCTTCTGACTCACAGCCTGTAAGTATGTTTCTGCTACTGACTATTCAAACGCAAGTTTTGAGCAGTGTAGAGTAGTGCTTGTTTGTCGTTTCTCAGATCACAAATGCAGACATGGTAATGATTACGCTGCGCGATGCAACGCGATGCGTAAAAAGACACTATAAGTCATTATAATCAGTAATTATGTCCCCACTGGATACAACAAATGCCTCGTTTGTAATGGGTTTTATTGTTTTTGTGTCGTCGCGCCGGGACACGGCATCACAATACGGTGGGGGGCGTAACATTTCCGTCTCACGCTTGAGGTACTCGGCCAATCACAACACACTGGATAGCTGGCCAATCAGAGCACACCTCGATTCTCAGAAGGATGAGCTTTGTAAAAATCAACGCGTTTCAGAAAGGCAGGGCATAGAGGAGCAACAATAATGTACAGTATGTGGAAAATAATGTTTTTTGAACCTTAAACCGTATAAACACATTGTATTACACCAAATATACAAAATAATGTTCTTTTTAGCAACGTCATATGACCCTTTTAACTAAAAAAAAATATTTTGTCCTTCTGAAATTGATTGGATGGAGAAATGTGAGCAATCAATACTGATTACAAAATAGATTTTTTTTTTTTTTGCCGTGTATTATTCTCACCACAGCTATAATTTCTGTCTTTCACACAAGCACTTTCGTTTAGCTGCTCGAATGGAAATCAAAGACCTTGTTTGACTGTGACCGACCCTGTGGTGTTGCCGTCTGCTCATCAAACAACTTTATATGGTGACATGAAAGCGTTCCGTCTCTGTCTGTGTGTGTGTGTGTGTGTGTGTGTGTGCGCGTTACAGACAGACTCCTGATCAAACCCTGTCTGAGAGCGACTGCAGCCCAACCATCTCCCCTTACTAGTCACTGACAGAAAGAGAAGAAAGCAAGAATAAAGTGAGAGTGAAAGCTCGACTCTTCAAGAAGTACAACACAAGAAGTCAAACACACAAATGCATGTACATACATGAATACAAAAAAATGATTGCATACAATGTAAAATGATTCCTCAAATAAAGAAAATAAGACCACATACAAATTTTTCTCTTTACTGTATTGTAAGTTCAACTACACTGTGAATAAAACATCTTATATTGTTCAGTTAATGATAAACTTTGAAATAAGTATTTTTTGTGTGGAAAAACATATTTCTTTAGTTTTAGCTTTTTTGTTTCTTCGTCATTTTTATTGACAAAGCTGGCAAAAAGCATAATTGAAGTCAACTTCAAATTCTGATTGAAACTCATTTCCTGCACATAATGCATTTGCACAACCATATTTTGTATTACGTATTTTTAATGTTTAGTCAGATAACTAAGTGCACAAGAGTATGACAAAGTGAAAAGACTATGATGCTAGTAAGCTATTCTGTTTTCCGCTTATTTCCGTCCTAGCTTTGTCAAATTAAAGTCAACATTAAGTCAAAATTGAAACACATATATGGTCTTATTGCATATGATTCCTTATTGCACATTAAGAAAAAAATAAAATGAAATATTATAAAATAAAAGTAATAAAAATAATAAAATAAAAAAATAAAATAAAATAATGAATGAGTCAAGAAAATAATGAATCAAGAAATAAATAAATGAATCAATAAAATAAAATAAAATAAAAACTAAATTAAATTAAATTAACACATACAGATTAATAAAACCAAATGTCATGATGATTTTTTTTCTTGTTGCATATCCTGTTTCACATAATATTATGGTTACCAAAGTAAAATGTATGTGAAGGCCTTTAATATTGACTTCAAATATGACATCTAGTCTATATATTCTTATGCCACGCATGCAGACTTACAGATGTGCAAATCTCACACGTGCACTTGCCTATGTATCTCTCTCATTCCCACAAGCTCCACACTCTTCACTACTCTTTATTTGCTATTCAGCAGAGAGTTGCTGTTCATATTAGTTTGTAAAGGGGAATATTTTCAAAAGCCCTTTTTCACACAAAGCGATCTCTTTCAATTGTAGCCCGAAGCCGAGAAAAACAACAAGCTGAATAGACTCCTGAATCAACTCTAAACGCATCCACAGACAACAACGGAGAAAAAAAGCCAAAATCATTGTTTATGTACTTCAGATACAGTTGGTATTTTAGGAGATACTCTATAACTGTCATGCCACACTCAGACGTTTTAATCCTCATCACGTGCAACAGCGTTTTGCGTACATGTTTCACGTGTCTCTACAGAAAATGCTAAGAGTGCTAATTTCTATTCATCTCGGCATCCTTGTCTTGCTCTTCCACAGGAAATGCGGGAGTACGGCGAACAGATGCTAGTCGAACAACTGCTCAAACACAGGAGCCATTTCTGTCGTCTCAAGAGCGTCTCGTAACAATTAAGGCAACAAATCGATAGCGTCGGACGCACATACAAACCCCAACAGCCAATGCAATCAAGGATATGGTGCAGTATTCCGGTTCAAATGGAAAGTGTGTTATGTTTGAGAGAAAACAAAAGCCTATTTGAATCAGAGGGTTAGTATGAAGAAATGCAGATTGTTTGTTAGCGAAATACTGAGAGCTTTAGTGGATTAGACCTGTTTTAAACAGATAACACATTTCTTTTGTCGGTCAGACAGACCGTTTTTATTTTTTATGTGGTGTTAGATTCTATTTGTGGATTTTGTACTTATTATAAGCTTTAATTAAGTTTTAATAAAGGATATGTTCTAGTCTGATTTTGATAGGTGATCTAATCTTGCTGCTCCCTCAAGATTTCTGCTGGCCTCTCTTAAGTTATTCTCTATTTATACTAATGAATTATTGAAATCTTGACTCTGATTGGTGGATAGACGTTCCAAGATATTCATTACATATAAATGCATGCCAATGATGAAGTTTCAGTTTTGTTGATTGCATTCAAAGTCTCTTTAAAGTCAGTCAGTCCATTTGGTGGCCATCTTGGTAACATGCAAAGCAAGTAAAAAAACCTGAAAATAATATATAAAAAATGAAAAATAATGAAAAATCTAAAAATACTAATAAACCGTGCTTTTTTACAGTAACTTTGAAAATAAATTTATATGTACTTATACATCATAATAATATGTATTCTACTTGCTTTTATTACCTATAAAAATAAGAATTTTATTTTGCTTAAAAATGGATATTTTAAAACATGCATAGTTTTCAGGATGATTTGCATTTTTACATCAATTACTACTGAGGAGATGTCTTGCACAATTCTCATTATGGCAAATAAATATATACATATATAAACAAACAAACAACCAACCAAGTATTTATACATCATGATAGTATAGCTCCACTTGCTCTAATTTGCGCTGATTTTAATAATAATAATAATAATAATAATAATAATAATAATAATAAACTAATTTAAATGCAAAAAAAAAAAAAACCTAATTTAAAAATCATTACAATAGTAATACTGTATTACAGAAATGAAAATATGAGAATATAACCATTTATAATACTTAATTACCATGAAAATAATGTAAACGATGCACAAAATCTTAATTGTTCTGTAGACTCGATTTTTATCAAATTAATGTAAAGAAATGTTTTCTATTTTAATTCTCCAACAGGCTTCATTCTCATTTTCCAAATAATTTCTCTTAATATAATTTCTTTGATTTTGAGGTTAAACATGACAGAGAGTAATGCAAAGAATTTGAAGTGAAACCAGATCCAGCTTGTCATGTCTAGTTGAAGGGATGAACTAGATGAGATATGTGAGTTTGGTGTAGTTTAAGAGCTCTGTAGCTGATTTGCTTGCAGGTTTGTGATGTTCTGACAGCCGGCAGGTGAGTGAGATCGACTCGTCGATCAGCGGATGTTCTGGCCTGGAGCTTCAACATAATAAAGGTGTTCATCTGTCTAATAAGCCGAGCAGGAGAGTGAAGCTCAGCATGGCAATGAGCAGCTGTAAGTGTACAAGTGTGTGTGTGTGTGTGTGTGTGTGTGTGTGAGTGTGAGAGAGAGAGAGAGAGAGAGAGAGAGAGAGAGAGAGAGAGAGAGAGAGAGAGAGAGAGAGAGAGAGACACCGACAGTGGCCAGGAAAGAGGTGTAATGGCTTTTGCTGCAGGTAGTAACAGATGGTTGCTAATGGATGTTCATAGATCTGAATGACACAGGCTGGAGGGTAGTGTGATGTACGCTAGAGAAAAAGACGAGCCGAGAGAGAAATAGTGAGATGGGGAGAAATACAAATCAGAAGAAAAAGAGGACAAGAATTGAAAATGGTTTGGCTGTGGTTTGGCATTGCTCTCTTTCAAAGCTTCATCTCAGATGTTTCTCCTAAAATTCCTTTGGAAAAATACAAATATACATAAAAGAAACAGTAGTTGACATACACTAAGCGTACAAAGGTAAAACAGATCAGGTCTACTAAATAATATCATCAGATGCATCTTTTGAATTAAAAATGTATTAGTGATTCAACATGAACTAAGATTAATAATACTTCAGAAGTATTTTTCATTGTCAGTTCATGTTAGTGTTATTTTAGCAACTCTGAGATACTATTATAGTTTTATTCCATTAAAGAATATTAAATAATATTAACAGATGCAACTTTTGATTTTAATAATGTATTAACAAATAACCATTAATTAAAATTAATAAATATTTTATAAGTAATTTTCATTGTCAGTTCATGTCAGTGTTATTTTAGTATCAATGAAATACGATTTTAGTTTTACTATATAGATACTTTTATATACTATTAATATTTTGAATCAGGTTTTATCTGAATATTTTCCATTTTAATTTTAGTAAAAGATTTTGCAGTATTGTTGTGTGTTTTGTCATTTTTTGTTGTGATTTTAGTAGCAGTAGTAGCAGTAGTAGTGTGTTTGTGTGTGTGTGTGTTTCTATTAATTTTTATTCCAGTTTTAGGATTAGTTATTTTAGTATATTATGTTAAACTAAATCATTTTAATTTATTAAAAAAATATTACAATTTATTTTATTTCAGTAAAAAAATGATTTTATTTCAAGTAATAAAAATTCATTTTTTATTGGTTTTAGCTTTAGTTTCAGTTTTGGTTAACTTTAATAACCCTGGTTAACTAAATCAGTTAACTAATTACTGAAATATCTTCTGGAACTCTGGAAAAGACACCTATGAGATTACGAGGGTTTTTTTCTTGGGAGAAACATCTAAGAAGCAGGATTCTCCATTTAATCTCATTGTTTAAGAAACATTTCCGATATTAAAGCAGTCTCATTTAGGATTTTTGAAACAAATTAAGACAAACCTGTTGTACATCTGATAGAAACGTGTTGCTTTGATGTCGCAGACGGACGTTATAATTCACAGAACTGTGCACTGCTATGATCTGAACAGGATGTGCACGGATAATTTATAGCTATTCAAGTCAAATGATTTGAGCGCTTCTGTGTGATTTTTGCACGCTGATGTTGATGTGTGCTATTTTCGTGCAAGGAGACTGCGGCCTAGTTCTCTCCCTTTCCAAAGGGACCGGCGCTCTATAACCACTTCACTGTGGGCCTGCAGGAAATTGAAAACTAAATTGCTTTTCTTAGTTTTTTCTTCTTCTTTTTCTGAGGCACTTGGATGGCGGGGGAGCACAATCGCACTGCTTTTGTTACCGGTGTACCAGTGGACGCACAAACTTCAGGCCAATGATAAGTTTGAGAACAGTACAGTCAGGGAGTAGGTTTACGGCAAGACTGCAAATGGAGGAAAGTTTATTGAACTAAGTGCGTGAGTGCATGTAGATTAGTGCTGTGAAGTCGTGCGATTGTTCTGCATACATTAGCAGCCCCCAACACTGCCTTTCTCTCAATATAACTCCTCCATCTGTCATCGTCATTCTCGCCTCCTCCTGACTAAGCAAGTACTGCTCCGCATCCTGGAGTTTTTCTGCACCACAGATCAACAGGAACTCAAGATTTTGTTACCATTAGCTTGAAGACAATTTTATACCATTTGAAACACAATGCCAATTAAATAGACTTGCTTTCCAGAAGGAATTAACAGTGCTTGCAGTGCAGAAAAGGAATAGTGTTAAAGGAACAGTTCACCCAAAAATGAAAATTCTGTCATCATTTACTCATTCTCTATGTTGGTAACCAAACAGATGTTGGTCCCTATTGACTTCCATACTATTTTTTTTTTCCTATGGAAGTCAATGGGGACCAGCAATTGTTTGGTTATCTTCAAAAAAAAAAAAAAAAAAAAAAAAAATCATCTTTTATAATCAACAGAACAAAGAAAAGAAAAGAAAACTAAAATTTACTTAACTTAAAATTTACTTAATTTACTTACTTAAAACTAAAATTTAACTATTTAGTTTACTAAAATTAATACATTTACAAAATATGATTCTCAAATGCATACTGACAAAATATGACTTGCAAATCAATCAAATTTACATTCATAAATGCGTGTTTTTATATTTGTGTATTTATGAATTGTACTTTGCAATTGTGAACCTTATTCTGTGACTGTAAATTTACAAATCATATTTTGTCAATATGAACTAGACATACTTACATTTACATTTACATTTATGCAGACGCTTTTATCCAAAGTGACTTACATTGCATTCAAGTTACAGTTTCTACATTTTATCAGCTCTTGCTTTCCCTGGGAATCGAACCCATGACCTTGGCGTTGCTAGCGCCATGCTCTACTATTTGAGCTACAGGAAAGCTTCCTGTAGCTCATACTTATTTTGTGAATGTGAATTACCTTACAAATTTGTGAATCATGTTTTGTGAATACATTAATTTTGAAAGTATTTCAGCTCCATAAACTCTTGATTTGTTGTGTTTCTACTAATAATAATGACTATATATAATTCATGGATCATATTATCATAGACTATTTTAGCTCCTTAAACTCATGCAATCAAAAAAAAAATTAAATTTAAATTAAAATCTTCACTCTCAACCCCAGAACACATTTCAATGCCAATGATTCACTATGTTTACAGTAAACAACAGAAAGCATCTTAGCAAAGTCGTCTAGGCTTTTCTAGAGTAGATGGAGCTTCCAGCACAAAAAAATCAGCCGACCAAACCTGACAAGTCCTCACAGAGACCAATTGACTTGTGACACGGCTCAAAGGCCCAACAAGAGTGAACTTTGGGTCACGCTTCCCTTTATTCATCACTTGCCAAGCGATGACATGACCGGACTGAAAAACCACATGAGTCACGGCATGATACATGGTCAGGTGAACTGTACAAATGACAAACTCAACTGTACTGATGAATAATACAGCATCTGCCATGATGCTGCTGTTCTCTGAAATCAGAAAATACACAGAGAACTGTGTCTGTTCATGGATGCTGTCAAAAATCAGGAACACTCCAGTTAACAGCCTAATTATACAGGCTTTCCTAAAGAATAAGTAATTAACAGTGTGTAGCTTTACACAACTACATCAGCTAGGAATGCTTATGAAGATAGAATGCACTGTTTTTCTAGCCTTAAATAAGATTCCCAATTTGGATCTATAATCAAGTCTACAAACAGAAAACCTCCTAAATTAAAGCAGATATCTCAAATAAACACTAAATAGTTTGATTCAATTTACTACTGCTCAGCTGATAACTTGGCCCTTTACATCAATTTTCTATTAAATAAAAAAAAAGAAAAACATAACTCAACAACCATATTTATATATATATATATATATATATATATATATATATATATATATATATATATATATATATATATATATATACCTGAAATGCTTTTTTGTTTAAAAGCTGTATTTATTTGATCAAAAATACAGTAAAAACAGTAAAATATTGTGAAATATTACAATTTCAAATACCTTTAGTCTATGTGAATATATTTTAAAATGTAATTTATTCCTGTGATCAAATCTGAATTTTCAGCATCATTACTCCAGACTTCAGTGTCACATGATCCTTCAGAAATCATTCTAATATTCTGATTTGCGGCTTAAGAAAAATGTCTTATTATCAATGTTGGAAACAGTTGTGCTGCTTCATATTTTTGTGGAAAATGTGATACACTACAATTCAAAATCTACAAACTTCAATTTTAAAAGTAGAAAAGTTATTTTAAATTGTAATAATATTTCAGAATATCACTGTATTTTAGATCAAAAAAGCTTGGTGAGCATAAGAGACTTATTAAAAATTTTTGACCAGTAGTGTAGTATATAGAAGTATGAGTCTGAACTATTTATTTTCTCCACCGCAATATTTGTTACCGTAATTAACAAAGTTAATATAAAGTGTTGCCCGTCCCTGTTAATGTGCCCCTACAGAAACACAAAAGCGCCGTGTTGCCCTACTGAGTATTTCCTGTCTGATGAGGCCGATCAAAACCCGTCCTCTCATTAGTGAAACAGCAGGAGTAATTAATTTTGTGTTTATTTTTAGGGGCGGCAGGGAGTACAGGACTAAATTTAGCACGTACGAAGATCAGTGGGGCCGGCCAATTAAATGCGGGCAGAGGAGAGCCCACCAGGGTACCTCAGTCCAAAAAAACAAATCACAATATGATGAAGTGTGTGCGCTGTAATACAGTACACTACAACAAATCCCTGCTTCCCTCTTGTGTCTGCTTCCACAATGTCATACTGGATTTCATGGCAAAGATGGCCCGATTCGCTCGGGCACGTGCTGCATCTGCGCAACATCCAGTC
Organism: Spinibarbus caldwelli; assembly: GCA_039654775.1. Classification (NCBI taxonomy): domain Eukaryota; kingdom Metazoa; phylum Chordata; class Actinopteri; order Cypriniformes; family Cyprinidae; genus Spinibarbus; species Spinibarbus caldwelli. The sequence goes on from CM077237.1 coordinate 30,339,332, forward strand.
AATGCGATCCAGTTCGTCGTAAGTCCTAATCAGGGTCAGTCATACACAATCTACATCCTATATAAGCACACAGCTGTTGGAAATGGTGCTTACTAGTCTGTAAGACTGAATTAGTTTGTATTAGGAGAGGAAGAATATGACATCACAAGCCTGTAAGTGACAATGTAAGTGATGCCATGTGCTGAGTTTGATTGACAGGTTCTGTTCTGCAGTATCAGCTGGTTTGGGAAGCAATCCATAGAAGAGAGAGAGAGAAAGAGAGGGCGAGAGACACAAAGCTGAGCTCAGCTGTGATCTGTATGGCTGCAACACTGTTTGTTTACATGACAGCTTCCCAAGTCCGGCCTTGACATCTGTCAGTCACACGCACCGCGGTCACAGTAATAAAGATTTAAGAGCTTCTAAAAATACGCGGCGGGACACTAACACACAAACGCGGGCAGAAACAGTCAGGGTGTTCCAAAAGAGCACCATCTCTCCACAAGCAAAACATCAGCCCTTCATGAGGAGTCTGTCTCAGATCATTAAAATGCTACTAAATGCAGCTGCAAAACTACCAGACAGGAAGCGACTCGTTTCAGGACAACATGGCTGACCCAAATGCACTTCAAGCCTCTAGAGTACAACAAGGGAGACAAAAAAAAAGGTTGGAAAGAAGTAGAGCAGAGAGGGATCTCATTCAAGAAACAACTGAATGCAACAATTTATGTAAGAATTGAAATCGGTTTACATAAAATTTTGTTGTGCACAATCAAGCCAATGCAACAATTATTGTAAGAAATGTTTGATGAACGAATAAGAACAGAAGTTCAATATGCACATAATTCTATGCATGATGAACAATTTACACAAAAATTTGCTAATTAAAAACCAACAATTCACATAAAAACTGATGCACAAACAGATTTCTTATGCACATCATTCTATGCGATAAATGATTTTACTATGAACAATTCAAATTCAGCCACTTCAAGCCAATTAAAAGAGCCAATTTGCAAATGAATTGTATTACGTGGAAATATGTTGTGCACATAATAAAATCAATGTGCCAATATATGTGAGCATGAACTATTGAACTATTTATGCAGAAATTTGATGTGCATTAGTTTTATGTGAGAATGATTTTACGAACAGTTTATACAGAAATTAGCTACATATACAGCCAATTCAAAGCAAACAATTTAAATAAGAAATAATGTACAGACAGTCTAAACAATTTTACTATGCACATGATTTGATATGATTTCATGAATGATTTACTTTGAAATTTTCTATGTACAAAGCCAAATCAAAGCGACAATTTACATATTAATTTTTACAAACAATTTACACAGACATTGATTATGTACATAATCAATTCAATGTGACAATTTACAACTTTATGCAACAGTTGATTTTATGAACGATTTACACAGAAACTGGCAATGTACAGAGCCAATTCAAAGAGAATATTTAAATAAGAATTTTTTATGAAATTAATCCATTGCGAAAATTTATGTAAAAAATGGTTTAACAAATAATTAACATAGACATTCGTTCTGCTCGCATTTCTGCTCTCTAATAAAGCCGCTGGAAAAATTACACCCTCCTGGCAGCTTTGGTGAACTATTTTCAACGGACTATGATTTGGGACACACTAATCTTAATCTCTCATATTATTTAGGACAGATAGTACGTGAACTGGGGCGTGGGGTCTATCTATCACACTCATTAGCTGTGACCTAAAGAAGCAGGTGCAAATAAACAGGTCAACACAGGTGTGGACCAGATTCTGTGCTGGAAACGGGAAATGAATTTCTTCTGATCTAATCCGTAGAAACTTAAATGCAAAAATACGTTTTGCAATTCTTTTACCCAATTTTCAAATATATAAAATACTTAAATGTCTCTATAATACATTCAACCAAAATTAATAACTATTGTAGAAACCCCTAATACATTTTTGAATTATGGCTTATGATTTTGCACTATGGCTTTCCCAAATTCTGTTGATTCTATGCATGCTTAAAAAAACCAAAAAAAACTATGAAACTATGTGTGAAAGACTATGAGATCGCAGCTGATTTATTGACATTCAAACACCGATCCAACTGTGCGAACAGCCATAAATCGCAATACAAGATTTAATATGATCCATCTATGTGCTTCTTATTAAACATTGTCAAAACTCATCCCCTCCAACTCTTTATCATGAGATTACAAGACGTCTCCTCATTCCTCTCTTGCTTGCTCTCTCTTGCTTTACCTTGTTCTACATCCTACGTCCTACATCGCTCGCTCTTTCCTCTCGATTTCTCCCGTCTGCAGCTCATTTTGATATCAATGATTTCAGAACTTCATTTCCTCGCATTTCCTGACGCCTGAAGGGCCGTTCTCATTCTGGGCCCATTTTCTCTCACTCCACCTCTCTCGCTCGCTCTCTTTCTCTCAATTGTCGGGAGTCTGCTGGGCTTTGGGTGATGTTTCGTCTAGTCGCCAGCATACTGCTGGCCCCGATAACAGCGGGCCCTATCTTTAGCTGTTCAGTCAAGAAAGCTGCTCGGAAGCACTCGGAGCACTGCCGCTTTGTGGCCAACCAACTCAATTCCATAGCACTGAAACATCGGCTCCGCTCCAAACCCTAGCGAGCTGCCTAGAAAGACGGCAACGAGCAACAATCTTCAGCAGGAAGCAAAATTACATTGCTTTACCAGATGTCTCATTTTGGCACACATTTAAATCAGTATCACTTGCATTATTCGCAGAGAAGCCAATCCCAAAATGCATTGTAATGAATCCAAAATGGTGAGGGAAATATAGTTTGATTGTGTTTTCTAAACAGAACTCCAATTCAATCAACAAGCAACATCGTAAACAAACTATTTTTCATTAGTAGAGCAAATATAAAAGTAGCTGGTAGGGATGGGCCAGAATTGTTGAGCTAGTATACTGAAGCTGAAGTCGAATAACTGGTTTAATGCAAGAAGTCTGAGCATTGAATCATATACAACTAAGATTATTCAATAAAACTCTGCTCTTTTTTTATCATCATTACTTTGTCTCCTGCTTCTGCTTTTCTCTGGCTTTCTCAGTCAAATTCTTGGCTGACAAAAGACTGTTAATACTGTATTGGGTACAAGAAAAAACACTGGTTAATTTTGAGGTTTCAGGCTACTTGGCTTTTCATAATGTGTTGTTTTACACTAGTGCAATGAAAACATCCAAAATCCATTTATTCAATTGTACTTTATCTATTTGTGTCTTTCAATATATATCTTTAAAGGCTATTTTCTCACAATCAGTTTCCATTATATATATTTTTATGTATATTCTGAAGATTTTTACAAAGGGGTTTGTTAAAACACAATTTTCCTGATTTTATACAAAATTTTATTCTTAAAAACATGGTGAAAATTATTATTATTATTAAGATTATTATTATTATTACTATTATTATTATAATATAAATTTTTATTTTATTTTATTTATTGTACTTTTTATCTTCATGAAGTGATAAAAAGAAATATCGAAAATCCTATCTGTAAAAACCTTTAACTTGTCAATTAAATAAAACAAGAATTTTGAACCTGACTATATCTAATGTTCAAATTTTTGTTCTGGAAATGTATGTAAATTAGCGCATATTCAATTAAATAATGCCTCATGTGCATTAAAAAAAATTTTAATACAAAAAGTGTTTGCAATTCTATTGGTTACATTTATTTACCCTATTTACCTGTGGTGTCTTGCCTTAATATTTTTGCAATGGTGCTTTTAAAACGTGACGCCACTTCTCAAAGAGAAACCAAAGACATGCAAATTCTTGGTGAGTATTTTAGTGGTAAAACTCTCATCTGCTTTTAAAGCATTGCCACCATCAAAGCAACATTTGTGCAGTTCGGATGCATTAGAAGGTCGCTGACTAAATAGGGAGCATTCAGAAAGGTAGCACACTAGAATGTGAAGCAGTCTCCTGCGTGTCTGCATGGCATGACTCACATTGGAGAATCTCAGCTAATCTCGCTCGAACACCAATTTATGATAAGAAATTCTGAGTGTCTCCCAGTGAAAGACCTCAGGCAGTGTTCATATGCTACTTTTAGTCAAAAGTACTAAAGTACTTTACTTACCAAACACATGACTCATTTCTGAAGCTTAATAAACACTCATTTTTCAGCTGTAATTGTCACATGTGCCTGCACATTCCACGCGTTTTAATCAGCCGCTACAAGACTCAAAGCAACAAAGCAAAAGGCACTTCCAGATCTTCAAAGAATACTGTGGTGCAAACTTGGTAGCACCATAGCATTTCTTATGGAAATGTGTAAATGTAATGCTCCATTCATCCTTGAATTCATCTTATGTGTCGCTGTGTCGTGTTCTGTGGATTTGAAGTGGGAGCAGATTGGAGGAAGACAAACTCATTACCTGCTTAGTTAAGCAGGCTAATAAAAAACAGTGGGCATTGATAATATTTTTTTAGAAATCCAATTTTTTTTTTATTAAAAGAGACAGTGGATCGATTCCCTTTTTTAATGCAACAGCTAAACGTTTTACACCGCGATTATCAACGGCTCGATTGTTAGCACTGCTCACCTCTAGAGCTTTGCGTTTCCTGTTGAGCAGTTTGGCGATGTCTCCTGCCACCTTCTCCACCAGCTGCTTGGGTGTATTTCGCTCCACACCAAAATGATTTCTCTTGTCAATATAAATCTGTGGGAGGCAAAAGTCAAAGGTCAGGCACACAGTGATTTGCTTTGTGACACAATAAAAAAAAAAAAGACAGAATTTTGCAGCTCAAAACAAAAATACCTTTATATTTTAGATGTGAAATTCAATATAATTAGAAAAAAAAAAGGTAATTTAAGTAAAAAGTTGAATTTCTTAAATATATATAATTTTTCACATTTTACCATGATATAAACTGGTCTGATTTACCTAAATTAACCATATTTTTAATTAAAACACTTTAAAATATGTAAAATGCCACACAGAGACTTCCATTTTTGTGTGATATCACAAACCAAATCATTAAATCACTGAAACAGACCATTTCAAAGCATTTATCGCTATTTTAATAAGCTCTTAAAAATCTTAGTAGTATCTTAGTTAATATGTTCCAGTAAGTTGAGCAGGCATAAAACTAGTCTACTGGTACATTCTAAGAAATTTCATCTGTTACGGAGTCGTCGAGATCCATGTGCAAAGCTTTATTCAAAGACGTGCTCATGAAACGGGCATGGATTCAATAATGGCAAACAGGTACAACACAGGCAAGACAAAGAGATCCTAGGACAAGCGTGGGGTTTTCGATCAGTGAACAAAATCCAACAGGGCAAGGCAGCGAGATAATCGAGGTACACGAGCAATAGTCCAAGCGAGGTGCAAACAGAGTCCGAAACAGCAGGCAAAGGGTTAATCCAAGATACACAGGCAGGAGATCAGGAAACAAGGCAACACGAAATGACTAGACTTAGACTAGAACTGGAACTAGAAACTAGAACTGGAAACAGGGAATGACTCAGTAGTGTAGCTATCGCTAGAAGAGTGATAAACGCTAAACAATACTCGGCAGTGGCAGAGAGGAAGTCCATGGCTTGTGTGGGGTGTGTGATTGTGTGATGGGTCTCAGGTGTGAGCGTGTGATTAGTGAAATGGCTGCTGGGAAATGTAGTCTGGGGTAATGTGAAACAGTCTGTGCAATGTGAGAGTCAATATGATGGAAGGGTGACCTCTGGTGGCTATCGGGCGGAAGGCCGACCGGATTCGTGACATCATCGTCAAGTAAAAAGAAGACTAAAATCATTACACTATTCATTATGCCTAATTTCATAATTGTTTATTATTTTATATATATTTGCTTATTATTTTATATATATTTAAATATATCATATATTTTATTATTAATGCAATTAGATATTAATATTTATATAAATGTAAATATATACTATTTAATATCACAAATAAACATTAATATATAAGTAAAACACTTTTTTATTGTATACACACACACATTTATTGTTATTAAAAGTTATAATGTTTATATTATTTATATACATTTTACATTTATAATATTATATAAACATTATTAAAGTTTATATAATATTATATATAGTATTTAATATTATAAATAAATATTACTATATAAGAATAAAAGTAAAACATTTTGTTTGAATAATGTGTAAATGGACATTATTGCAATTTATTGCAAAAAAAATTATTATTATTAATATAGATATATAATATTATATATTCTATTTAATACTATGTAAGTATTTAATATACATTTAATTATTTAATTTACTTATTCAATTATAACCTTTATTCATCTGATATTAAAATTGTCTTTTACATTAATGTCCTGGCCAAGATTGGCAGCACAGTAGCATATCCAGTACACAAAACGTACTAATAAAACAGGATGCATACTTTAAACAATATGTAAACAATTTCAATGCAATGACTCAATAACACATTTAATGTTCCAACATAATTGAAAATATTCCAAAATATTTTATATTATGATGTATAGTTTTATATATATATATATATATATATATATACATATATACATATATATATATATATATATATATACACATACAGTGGGTACGGAAAGTATTCAGACCCCCTTCACTTTTTTCAATTTTGTTATGTTGCAGTCTGATACTACAATTGTTTAAATTCTTTTTTTTTCTCATTACTCTACACTCTGTCCTTTATAATGACAAAGTGAAAACAGAATTTTAGAAATGTTTGTAAATTTATTAAAAAGAAAAAACTGAAATATCACATTTACATAAGTATTCAGACCCTTTACTCAGTACTTAGTTGAAGCACCTTTGGCAGCAATTACAGCCTCGAGTCTTTTTGGGTATGACGCAACAAGCTTTGCACAAATGGATTGGGGGAATTTCTGCCATTCTTCTTTGCAAATCCTCTCAAGCTCGGTCAGGTTGGATGGGGACCGTCTGTTGACAGCCTTTTTCAGGTCTCTCCAGAGATGTTCGATAGGGTTCAAGTCAGGGCTCTGGCTGGGTCACTCTAGGACATTCACAGAGTTGTCCCTAAGCCACTCCTGTGTTGCCTTGGCTGTGTGCTTAGGGTCATTGTCATGTTAGAAGGTGAACCTTCGGCCCAGTCTGAGGTTTTGAATGCCCTGGACTGGGTTTTCATTAAGGCTATCTCAATATTTTGGTGCATTGAGCTTTTCTTCTAATCTGATGAGTCCCTCAGTCCCTGCCGCTGAAAAACAGCCCAACAGAATGAGGCTGCTACCACCACACTTTACTTTTGGGATGGTACTCTGCAGGTGATGAGAAGAGCCGGTTTCCTTCAAACATGATGCTTAGAATTGAGGTTCATCAGACCAAGTAATCTTGTTTCTCAGAGTCTGAGGGTCCTTTAGGTGCTTTATTGCAAATTCCAAGTGTGTTTTCATGTGTCTTCACTGAGGAGAGGATTGAGTTTGGCCACACTGCCATAAAGCCCAAATTGCTGGAGTGTTGCAGTGATGTTTGTCCTTCTGTAGGTTTCTCCCATCTGCATATATGATCATGGAGCTCAACTAGAGTGACCACCAGGTTCTTGGTCACCAGTCTAGACAAGCCCCTTCTCCATCAATTGCTCAGTTTGGCTGGGGACCAGCTCTTGGAAGAGTCCTGGTTGTGCCAAACTTCTTCCATTTTAGAATTATGGAAGCCACTGTGCTCTTGGGAACCTTCAGTGCAGCAGAATTTATTTTGTAGCCTTCCTCAGATCTGTGCCTCAATACAATCCTGTGTCTGAGCTCTGCAGGCAGTTCCTTTGACCACGTGGCTTGGTTTTCGCTCTGATATGCATTATCAGCTGTGAGGCCTTTTACAGAGAGGTGTGTGCCTTTCCAAATCATGTCCAATCAATTTAATTTACCATAGGCGGACTCCAATCAAGGTGTAGAAACATCTCTGCAATGATCAAGAGACATGGGAGGCACCTGAGCGAAATTTCAAGTGTTGTTGCAAAGGGTCTGAATACTTATGTAAATGTGATATTTCAGTTTTTTCTTTTTAATAAATTTACAGACATTTCTAAAATTCTGTTTTCACTTCATCATTATGAGGTACAGAGTGTAGATTGATGAGAAAAAAAAATGAATTTAAACAATTGTAGTATCAGGCTGCAACATAACAAAATTGAAAAAAGTGAAGGGGGTCTGAATACTTTCCGTACCCACTGTATATATATATATATATATATATATATAAATGACACAGCAAAAAAAAAAATAAAGCACTGCATAAACATTTATCCAAACATAGTGCATTTAAAAAACAATCAACATGAATTTAATTCAATTAAAGTGAAAAAGAGTGCTAGTCAGGCCACAGTCTGATGTGGACTTATAGGTCAGCATTGTTCCTAATGTCAGCTCTTTTCAGCAGTGATTTACACACAGCAGGTCTGGTCTTCCAGCCTGACTCAGCACACCGCCGTGCCGTCCACGGTAATCTGACCCCCTGGGACGCCCACTTATCCCCTCCACCCCAGGGACTCCATTACCCACAAATCCATCTATGTCAAACTGAGGACTAGGCAAAAAGCCAATAGCAATCTCCCTAGAAAGAGGGATCTGTTCACACACACACACACACACACACACACACACACACAGAGCTGGCGAAGGCTTTGGTAAGGGCTTCGGCCTCTAACACCGTGTTTGAAGCTGTACGTTCCCCTGTTACTAGATAATGGCTAAAACACAAGCACTGTTTTACATCAACTTGAGTGAACTGGGACAGAATTGGCGTCTGTGAGAAACCATTGCATGGAATGGGCTGGCGACTGGAGAGGGAAGGGACAGAACCCAGTTTTAAATCTGTGATACTTGTTATTTTTGGAATACAATTATAAAGCCCTTGAAAAAGTCATTAGCGTGTTTGATATAAAATACACATAGTTATGCTAGATACTGATCTCATAAAACAAGAACACAGTTCCAATTTCAAGTCAGTACACACATACACAAAAATCAAGATGTTAATATTTTTTCTTTCTGTCTTAGGTTGTGATAAAGACTGATATACAATGCATTTCTGTCTGAACAAAAATACTGCCCCCTAAATGCCAGGAAGGTCAATAACAGCATAAAAAAGACTAAATTAGAACATTTTTGTCAAAAGTTTAGAAGCATCTAGACCAGAAAATGATAAACAAATAAAAAATACTGAATATATATTGAATGATTGGATATACTGTATGTATGTTGGACACATTTATGCTCTTCCTTTACTTCCTCATTCAATGCATCCAAATAAACAAACAAATAAATAATAAGTAAATTAAATAAATAAATAAATGCATTTAGGCTGGAGTTTCATTTATAAAATGTTTTTAATATAAATAAAATGTATATTTATATTGTAAAATATTTATTATCTAACATATCAGGCATTTATAAGGCTTAAATTGCTTAAGATCACCAATCAAAATGACACATTTAGTTGTATACTTATTTATACAGTTCAATACTAAAAAAAGAAAAAAGGAATATATATATATATTTTTCACATTTCACCTTAACATAAAGTGGCAGGGCTCTAGACTGCGACCGTTTTTTGAGAATGTGCGAGTTAAAATTTGACGTGGTCTCATTTGTGCGAGTGCATGGTCTGTGCTGCTCCAAAGTGTCTGCTTCATACAGCGCGCGCTGCAGAGCCGTGGCACATTGTAGCAGGAGTCAGATTTCACTGATCACGTGAAGGGAGGCGCTTTCAGCACGAGCGCTTCAGGTGTAGAGCCTGGTTTATATTCCCTGCGTCAATACGAGCGCGAAGGTGCGCGCCGCGAACGGAGTGCAACAGAGAATTTGGTTTTCAAACTAAAGTAAAAGACCGCTTCTTAAACCAGAGAAGGTGAACATGTTGGTATTCTCGTGGAAAAAAAACATGCAAGTCCTGTCAGCGACAGCCAGTTTAGTTTTACTTTTCTTTTAGTTTTCGTTTTGAAAAGCTTGTTATCTTTCCTTAATTTTTTTTAATGTTTTTATTTATTTGATTCCTCAGTGTTTGCTAAACATTCTGTAATTTATTAGTCGGTATATAATACAGCATGTGATGTGTCCTATGCCATGCCTCGTCTTATTCGTTTTTGTTAATAAATGTTATGTAGCCTAAGCTAGTTTGTCATTGTAGCCTACTGTTTTATTGTTGTTGTGCTTTTAAATTAAGAATAACAATGAATCCATTTTGTTTTAGTCTTAAAAAGTGAAATGTGTATAGATATAAGCAAAACAGACAATTATCTTTGCTTGTAAAACGTGACAAGATCGCAAATTTGAAAGTGAAAGCGCACGAAAAAAGGAATTCCTGTTCACAAAATTTTCACCAAAAATAATACTGATGAAAAAGAAGGGGTTGAATGTTGAACACCTTCGTTACCATTAGGGCTGCAACAACAAATCGATAAAATCGATTAATATCGATAATGAAAATCATCGACAACGATTCTCATTATCGATTAGTCGGGTCTGCCCACAGTGCACGTCCAACTTCAGCCGGTCGCGTCAAATTACAGCACTGAATAATGCACTTCTATGTACAAAATGCATCTAAAAATAGTGGAGGAAACAGAATGAGATGCTGCGGGAGAAGTACGTGATCCAAGCTGCACAAAACATGAGAATTCTTTATTTTAAGCTTTAAGTTAATGCATTAGCGTAATGGCTTGCTCTGTCAGGCGCTTTGACAGATGCGTGTGCGTCCTCAGCTCAAACTCTTTCAGTTTACGGTCATATCCTTATCTGTAAATGTCACAAATTCAGGCGAGCATTTCCATTTTTGCATAAAGTTCTGTCCTGACAGTCTGCGTTAAGTTTAAATCTTTACTGAATGAGCGGCAGCGTGGTGGGCACGTGAACGCGCGTCAGAGAGGGATTAATATTCAGCGCAAAAACATTCATTGTGCTGAAATATCTCTTGTTGAACGTTAAATTAAAGTTTAACATGTAGTGCACGTATTTTATGAGAGTAGGAACTGTAAAGGGATAACAACGTGTAATTATCTGAATATAAATATCAGACGCTTCATAGCCACCTTTTACAAGATAAAGATATTACAGTAAACGTGACTGTGATCAAAGTGAACACGTGTTCCTGCAGAACATTACTCTTACCTGTTGGTTAACACTGAGTTTGTGTTTTTATTCTATCTTTATTATTATCTTAATTTTTGATGAAGAGATTTAAACTATAGGCCCGTATACAGTGCTTAACAAATTTATTTAAGGTTTATAACAAATTATGTAAGGTTTGTGCCACTGCTACTCTAAACAACAGTATTGGTGTTTACTAAAATAATTTTTTAGCTATCTGTATTGGTTAGTCCTCCAATATGCGTAATCTCTTTAGTAACAGTAGGCTATTTCTAATGCTATAATATAATTATTGCTGTTATCTATGAAAGAATGAAAGATTTTTTCAGATACCCAATTACAGTCAAAAAACAATGCCAGCAAGAATGCATGCTGTTATGAAAGGCAGGAGGCCATTTTTTATTATTATTATGTGAATAAATAATATTTAGTTGTTTCAGTTTGTTATATGCCAAATAAATAACAGTTTTAGATTTAAACAATTCTTTGACAAATTCCTAAAATATTTGTTTTCTCTTTATTATGACAGGTGATCTAATAAATTGTTTAGCACTGTATGTTTTCATAGCATTCAGTTGGCATGTTTGTTTGAAGAACATTGGGCAGAATGTGGAAGTGTTTTTTTTTTTTTTGGTCAATAAAATAAAAAAAGAAAATGTAGCTTTTTTATCCAATTAATCGATTGACACAGCCATATCACCCTGCAGCCCAAAACTGGTTGCCCAATGAAGCTAAGTAGGGTTGAGCCTTGTCAGTACCTGGATGGGAGACCTCCTGGGAAAACTAGGTTGTTGTTGGAAGAGGTGTTAGTGAGGCCAGCAGGGGGTGCTCACCCTGTGGTCTGGATGGGTCCTAATGCCCCAGTATAGTGACGGGGACACCATATTGTCAACAAGCACCGTATTTCGGATGAGACGTTAAACCGAGGTCCTGACTCTCTGTGGTCATAAAAAATCCCATGGCACTTCTCGTAAAGAGTAGGGGTGTAACCCCGGTGTCCTGGCCAAATTCCCGCCACTGGCCCTTGTCAATCATGGCCTCCTAATAATCCCCATCCACTTGATTGGCTCTGTCTCTCTCCTCTCCACCTGTGGCTGGTGTGTGGTGACCACACTGGCACCGTTGTACTGTGGCTGCCGTCGCATCATCCAGGTGGATGTTGCACACTGGTGGTGGTTGAGGAGAGACCCCCCCACATGATTGTAAAGCGCTTTGGGTGTACAGCAATACATATAAAAGCGCTATATAAATGCATCATCATTAATCGAAAAAAATAATCGACCAACTAAACGATTATCAAAATAATTGTTAGTTGTAGCCCTAGTTACCATATAACTATAAACTATGATAAAAGTTCATCTGCATGCATTGATTAATCAAATGTAGCAAAAAAAATAATAAATAAAAAATTGCGACCAAATTATATACTGGTGCGACCAACTGAGAAAGTTAGTCGCAAAAGTCCGACCAGTGGGAAGACTAAGACTAGAGCCCTGAGTGGCCTAATTTACCTATATTAACCCTGTTTTTTACTAAAACACTTTAAAATACATAAAATGCCATGCAGAGGCTTCCACCAATCAAAATGACACATTTAGTTGTATACTTATTTATACAGTTTAACACTAAAAAAAAAAAAAGAAAATAGGAAAAAAAAAAGTATGCAGTTGATTTTATATTTATATAACATTTACATTTTATATACATTTCATAAGGCAATCCATTGGTCTAGAACCAATAAGTAATCTTTTTTATTTTTAATTTTTGGATTTTTAATGCCCTCGATTTGTTCAAAGGAAAAGAAAAACATTTAGATATACAGAATGCTAAACCGCTCTTATTGAGATGCAGTAGGCTATTATAAACAAAACAGGTTTAAATTTAATCTGTAAACATTTCTATTCAGTAAAGTGTGAAATGCTGAAGTGACTCATGGACTTTAGCTTTCAGGAGAAGAAATTAGGTCAAAATGTGGAGAAAATAATATACTTTACATTGTGTGTGTGTGTTGAGATGGAGGAAGAAGGAACAGCAGGCAGGAGGGTCTGCTGTCTGGGTCGGGCCAAGAGATCTAGATGAACTGGGCCAAACACACTCACACCACTGAACCAGAGTGAGCAAGAGCCCGTCCAGTTCAATATGCTCCCATTGGCAGTCACACATCACACACACATAAGTACATAATGACACTCTCAAACAAATACACACAACACAAACTAGCGTGATCTCCAACAACAGGACAGAAACAGAACACACAGTGTCTCATTAGTGAAGAGACTCGTCCCAGTATGCCAAACTGAGACTGTGTTAGTATAAACACACAGATGGTGCAAGAGAAAGAGAATAAGTGAAAAAGCTCAAATATGATCACACAAAATGCAGACAGTGAGAGAAAGAAAGAAAGAAAGAAAGAAAGAAAGAAAGAAAGAAAGAAAGAAAGACAATTACACCCCAATACATCAGTATGTTTTACATTTTTAAATTATTCAATTAAAAAAGAAAAGGAAGAAAGCATCATACAATTTCTTTCTGAAATATATTCATATACAGGTGCATCTCAATTAATTAGAATGTCGTAGAAAAGTTCGTTTATTTCAGTAATTCAACTCAAATTGTGAAACTCGTGTATTAAATAAATTCAATGCACACAGACTGAAGTAGTTTAAGTCTTTGGTTCTTTTAATTGTGATGATTTTGGCTCACATTTAACAAAAACCCACCAATTCACTATCTCAACAAATTAGAATATGGTGACATGCCAATCAGCTAATCAACTAATCAACTCAAAACACCTGCAAAGGTTTCCTGAGCCTTCAAAATGGTCTCTCAGTTTGGTTCACTAGGCTACACAATCATGGGGAAGACTGCTGATCTGACAGTTGTCCAGAAGACAATCATTGACACCCTTCACAAGGAGGGTAAGCCACAAACATTCATTGCCAAAGAAGCTGGCTGTTCACAGAGTGCTGTATCCAAGCATGTTAACAGAAAGTTGAGTGGAAGGAAAAAGTGTGGAGGAAAAAGATGCACAACCAACCGAGAGAACCGCAGCCTTATGAGGATTGTCAAGCAAAATCGATTCAAGAATTTGGGTGAACTTCACAAGGAATGGACTGAGGCTGGGGTCAAGGCATCAAGAGCCACCACACACAGACGTGTCAAGGAATTTGGCTACAGTTGTCGTATTCCTCTTGTTAAGCCACTCCTGAACCACAGACAACGTCAGAGGCGTCTTACCTGGGCTAAGGAGAAGAAGAACTGGACTGTTGCCCAGTGGTCCAAAGTCCTCTTTTCAGATGAGAGCAAGTTTTGTATTTCATTTGGAAGCCAAGGTCCTAGAGTCTGGAGGAAGGGTGGAGAAGCTCATAGCCCAAGTTGCTTGAAGTCCAGTGTTAAGTTTCCACAGTCTGTGATGATTTGGGGTGCAATGTCATCTGCTGGTGTTGGTCCATTGTGTTTTTTGAAAACCAAAGTCACTGCACCCGTTTACCAAGAAATTTTGGAGCACTTCATGCTTCCTTCTGCTGACCAGCTTTTTAAAAATGCTGATTTCATTTTCCAGCAGGATTTGGCACCTGCCCACACTGCCAAAAGCACCAAAAGTTGGTTAAATGACCATGGTGTTGGTGTGCTTGACTGACCAGCAAAGTAGGAAAGAGAATCTATGGGGTATTGTCAAGAGGAAAATGAGAAACAAGAGACCAAAAAATGCAGATTAGCTGAAGGCCACTGTCAAAGAAACCTGGGCTTCCATACCACCTCAGCAGTGCCACAAACTGATCACCTCCATGCCACGCCGAATTGAGGCAGTAATTAAAGCAAAAGGAGCCCCTACCAAGTATTGAGTACATATACAGTAAATGAACATACTTTCCAGAAGGCCAACAATTCACTAAAAATGTTTTTTTTTTTATTAGTCTTATGAAGTATTCTAATTTGTTGAGATAGTGAATTGGTGGGTTTTTGGTAAATGTGAGCCAAAATCATCACAATTAAAAGAACCAAAGACTTAAACTACTTCAGTCTGTGTGCATTGAATTTATTTAATACACGAGTTTCACAATTTGAGTTGAATTACTGAAATAAATGAACTTTTCCATGACATTATAATTTATTGAGATGCACCTGTATATATATATATATACATACATACACACAGTGGTGTGAAAAATTGTTGGCCCCCTTCCTGACTTTTTATTTTTTTGCATGTTTGTCACACTTTAATGTTTCAGATCATCAAACAAATTTAAATATTAATCAAAGATAACATAAGTAAACACAACATGCAGTTTTTAAATGAAGTTTTTTATTATGAAGGGAAAACAAAATCCAAACCCACATGGCCCTGTGTGAAAAAGTGCTTGCCCCCTAAACCTAATAACTGGTTGGGCCACCCTTAGCAGCAACAACTGCAATCAAGCGTTTGCGATAACTTGCAATGAGTCTGTTACAGCGCTGTGGACGAATTTTGGCCCACTCATCTTTGCAGAATTGTTGTAATTCAGCCACACTGGAGGGTTTTCGAGCATGAACTGCCTTTTTAAGGTCTTGCCACAGCATCTCAATAGGATTCAGGTCAGGACTTTGACTAGGCCACTCCAAAGTCTTCATTTTGTTTTTCTTCAGCCATTCAGCGGTGGACTTGCTGGTGTGTTTTGGATCATTGTCCTGCTGCAGAACCCAAGTTCTCTTCAGCTTGAGGTCACGAACAGATGGCCGGACATTGTCCTTCAGGATTTTTTGGTAGACAGCAGAATTCATGTTTCCATTTATCACAGCAAGTCTTCCAGGTCCTGAAGCAGCAAAACAGCCCCAGACCATCACACTACCACCACCATATTTTACTGTTGGTATGATGTTCTTTTTCTGAAATGCTGTGTTACTTTTACGCCAGATGTAATGGGACACACACACCTTCCAAAAAGTTCAACTTTTGTCTCGTCAGTCCACAGAGTATTTTCCCAAAAGTCTTGGGGATCATCAAGATGTTTTCTGGCAAAACTGAGACGAGCCTTTATGTTCTTTTTGCTCAGCAGCGGTTTTCGTCTTGGAATTCTGCCATGCAGGCCATTTTTGCCCAGTCTCTTTCTTATGGTGGAGTCATGAACACTGACCTTAACTGAGGCAAGTGAGGCCTGCAGTTCTTTGGATGTTGTTCTGGGGTCTTTTGTGACCTCTTGGATGAGTTGTTGCTGCGCTCTTGGGGTAATTTTGGTCGGCCGGCCACTCCTGGGAAGGTTCACCACTGTTCCATGTTTTCGCCATTTGTGGATAATGGCTCTCACTGTGGTTCACTGGAATCCCAAAGCTTTAGAAATCGCTTTATAACCTTTTCCGGACTGATAGATCTCAATTACTTTCTTTCTCATTTGTTCCTGAATTTCTTTGGATCGCAACATGATGTGTAGCTTTTGAGGATCTTTTGGTCTACTTCACTTTGTCAGGCAGGTCCTATTTAAGTTATTTCTTGATTGCGAACAGGTGTGGCAGTAATCAGGCCTGGGTGTGGCCAGAGAAACTGAACTCAGGTGTGATAAACCACAGTTATGTCTTAACAGGGCCATGTGGGTTTGGATTTTTTTTCCCCTTCATAAAAAAAAACCTTCATTTAAAAACTGCATGTTGTGTTTACTTGTGTTATATTTGATTAATATTTAAATTTGTTTGATGATCTGAAACATTAAAGTGTGACAAACATGCAAAAAAAATAAAAAATCAGGAAGGGGGCCAACAATTTTTCACACCACTGTGTATATATACACAAACACAAACATTATTATAAATATAATTTATGTATTTAAATATAAGAAAAAATAATTACAAATTTTAGTTTATAAAATGTATTATTTCTTTCATATATATTTAAATACATTTTTTTATTTATCACATATATATATATATATATATATATATACACATATACATACATATACATACATAGTATATATATATATATACACAGTATATATATATATATATATATATATATACACATACATACACACACACACACACATATATATATATATATAGTTATAAAATACATAAAATACATAG
Source organism: Spinibarbus caldwelli (assembly GCA_039654775.1). NCBI lineage: Eukaryota > Metazoa > Chordata > Actinopteri > Cypriniformes > Cyprinidae > Spinibarbus > Spinibarbus caldwelli. The sequence continues at coordinate 30,356,499 of CM077237.1, forward strand.
TTATAAATGATAACACAATTTTAAAAAATAAAAATAAATTAAAATAAATTTCATATGTATTAGTATTTGACTAAGAAAATAAATTATTATGACATTTATAAATATAAATATTTATATACAGTATATGTATTGTATGTATGCGTATTTATATGTATACATTATTTTTATGATATACCTAATATTTGTTCAATTTCAATCAAAATATTTGAGAATAGAGAAATTGTTGGTAGCTAATAATAATAAAAATAAGTTCACATACTCATAAATACTGGTTTTTAAATTGACTTACTCAAATATTTGAGTTACTATAACTTGTTGGGTCTACTCACTTTTATTTGTCATGTTATTAAATGTGCTTATTGATATACTTAAAAAGTACTAAACATCTCCTTTGTGTCCTGTTGTAGACTGTAAAGCCATGAGGGTGAGTAAACGATGATAACTTAAAACAGCTCTCTCAGTAAACACTTCAACAGACGCGCCTGTACCTGCAATTAAAGGATTTACTTTCCCAGCCTGACAGCCAGCTTCCCTTTCCAAACACCAGAGACAAAGCAGCAAAAGAGTTTCAATTTGACCTTGTGTCTTATTTTTTTTCTTCGCAAAAAGATTTGTTTGAGGTTTTTTCTTTTTTCACGCGACTGGCTCGCGTCAGAGAGAAAAACGGCTCCGCTTATCAGCCCATGAAGGCGGACTGTTGACAGAGACAGATGCTGCGTCATTAAGGAATATTAGTGGACTCCGCCAAGCAGACAGCGCACGCATCCCGCCAGGCAGAGGAACAGTTCAATAAAACAGAGAGAGAGTGAGAGAGACGGCAAAACTCTGAGTCAGACAATGCTAAAAGGAAGCAGTCAATGGAAGAAATAGATATGGCCTCCAGAGATTCGAACGGAGAGATTCGATACAGATGTGGCGAGACGGAAAGGACTAAGGGACTTGAGTGACAAGAAACATACATAACGTGAGTGCTACTCCCGCAGAGGCTGGAGACAACAGACTAATAGAAAAGGAGGTCTATAGATCAAGCAGGATAAGAGCGGGCGAGGAACTCGAGCTCAGGAGAAAGAGAGAAGACAGTCATGGCTGCTGTTTTAATCAGCAAACCAGTTTAAGTTGTGTTTTGAATGCTGGTGTCTTTAAGTCGACATAAAATGCCATTCAAACTGTTTTACTTTCACAACAGGACATTCAACTTTTAACTATCTGGAATGAACTGGGTGGTCTCTATATGACAGGTGGTTGAAGGGGAAGAGCTAAAAATAAGCGGTCTTGATGACATCAGCTGAAGGAAAGTCGTTTGAGAGGTGGAGCAAGTTTGATGAAAGATTAAAGACGCACACTGAGAAATGAAATCTGAAGACTATTTACACTAAAATCGTATACATCCTAAATAAACACAAATACTATTTTTTCCTAATTTAATGCTATAAAATATTCTGAAATTTGATGAAAAACATTTTGTACACAAGCGATATTTGCTATTTTTTATTTAAATATATATCATGTCACATATTTCAACTTCAAAATTTTGTCTCCTTGACAAACAAGCAGAATAACTTATGTCAAAACATGTTTAAGTGGCAAAATTGTAGTGAAAATGATGCCACAGCTGAACAACTAAATTAGATTTCACAAAATACCGAAATGGTTTATGTTTATTTAATGACTTGATTTATATAAAGACATAATGTTTGTCTTTATTTAAACCCTCATAGTTTTAAAATTGCATAATTTGAATCAACATAAAATGCTGTTCAAACAAATTTACATCCAGAAAAGAACATTCAACTGGACTTTCATTGAACTGCATGACAGGTGGTTCAAGGGGAGGAGCTAAAAATAAGAGGTCTTGATGACGGCTGAAAAGAAAAGTTGTTTGAAAGGCGGAGCAAGTTTGATGAAAGATTACAGACATACATTGACGAATGAAGTCTGTGCACTCAAAATGACTGACAGGCAGATTCTCTTCGACTGTCACAGAAACAGATGTGATTTGTCATGCATCCAGTGATATCTGACAGGTAATAGGGACATTTTATACTGCAGTCTAACTAGCTTTAACAGCACAACATCCTTGGTTAACAAGTTTTGCAGAGACCAGCATATACATAAGCTGTGCGTTTCTTCAACTACAAAGACCTTTGGGCTTTACTTACCGTAAAGAGAAGACTTAAACTTCCTTGTGGAATTAAACTCTCACTTTTTACACTCTCAGTGGTTCATTTAATGCATACTCAATGATTAACGTTGCATCGTACATACATTTTTTTGTCTGAAAGTCATGAACATTTTATGTTTTATATTATATTATATTTTAATCTTTTTTTAAACGGTGGATTAATTTCAAATGTCAAGGCTATAACACTAAAATCGTATACATCCTAAATAAACACAAGCAATATTTTTAAATTTCAATATCTGCAATATTTGCAAATTTCTAAAATTTCATGAAAATCATTGTTCACAAGTGATATTTACTACAGGAAAGACGTAAACTCTATAAATCTTTTGTTTTCTCCATATCATGTCTCGTGTTTCAAACATCTCCTTGATAAACAAGCACACTAACTTATTAACACATAAACATTATTAAGGTGCAAAACTGTAGTGGAAATGATGCCACAGCTAAACAAGTAAATTATTTTCACAAAATATTGAAATTGTTTATTTAATGACTTGATTTAAATAAAGACATCATGTTTAAGTCTTTATTAAAATCCTCGTCATTTTAAAAATGACATAATTTAAAGTATTATGGATTTGGCTCTGGGTCTGAGACAAGAGTAAAACAATAAAATCGAAATATAATAGGCATTTGAAAAAGAAGAGAGAGTTGAAAAAAATCCAAGAAAGTTTTAATGTGACCTTCATATGACAAAAAGGAAAAAGTTGTTATCTATTGTTTTAATAAAAATCAACACATGGGAAATAAAAGTGCCTGAAGCTAAATCTGCATGTAAATTCATACTAGTCTCTAGCTGAACTCTATGGGAGGGACGGCAATACATCAGAAGCATTTTCAGCAATGATGTGTCCGACTGAGCTAACCTCGGAAAGATATCACATTAACTACTGGCTCATGCCACTGTTTATGAGGAAAACTGACCGTTTGAGCAGATGGTGTATTAGATGAGTGTGCCGGTGATAAGCACCAATGCAGTGGCTTCAATTCACTACTCAAATATACAGTTGATCTGGTTGTTGCCTATCATTTCAGACAGACATTCACACAACAACACACACTAAAAGTACGCACCATCAGCTGTAAAATAACACACAAAGTCAGGGTCAGAAGAACGGATATGAGAGATGGAGATGCCACACGCTTCTCAGTGAGAAAAAAAAGAGGCTCTATCTATCTCTACATCCTCATCTCTTTATGTTATCAGTCTTTAAGACAGATATGAACGTCAGCTCTTTATTAACTTGCTGATAGAGGGGATTGTGTGTGCATCACTTCCTGTTTTGAATCTCCTTTGACCTCCCAATCACTCTTTCTTTCTTTCTCTCTACTAGCATAAAAGTTTGCTCATTCGTGCCTGATTCATTTAAAGATAACATGAAACGAAATTCAGTCGGTGATTCACAAACTTCATGAGATGAACCTGTTACCTAAAATATTTACTTGAAGGTTTTAAGTTAATATTTTAAATGTTTGTTAAATTATTTCAATATTAATTTAAAACCTTCATATTCTCACAGTTCTCTCATGCTGGTTAACGGTTACATGAAATGCAAATGACAAACAAGTATAATATTCTTTTTTAGTAAGCATTTTATTTTGCTTTTTTCATTTTAGAATTATTTATTTATATAAACAATTATTTTATTTATTCATAAAAGTATACAGGTGCATCTCAATAAATTAGAATGTCGTGGAAAAGTTAATTTATTTCAGTAATTCAACTCAAATTGTGAAACTCGTGTATTAAATAAATTCAATGCACACAGACTGAAGTAGTTTAAGTCTTTGATTCTTTTAATTGTGATGATTTTAGCTCACATTTAACAAAAACCCACCAATTCACTATCTCAACAAATTAGAATATGGTGACATGCCAATCAGCTAATCATTTCAAAACACATGCAAAGGTTTCCTGAGCCTTCAAAATGGTCTCTCAGTTTGGTTCACTAGGCTACACAATCATGGGGAAGACTGCTGATCTGACAGTTGTCCAGAAGACAATCATTGACTCTTTTCAGATGAGAGCAAGTTTTGTATTTCATTTGGAAACCAAGGTCCTAGAGTCTGGAGGAAGGGTGAAGAAGCTCATAGCCCAAGTTTCTTGAAGTCCAGTGTTAAGTTTCCACAGTCTGTGATGATTTGGGGTGCAATGTCATCTGCTGGTGTTGGTCCATTGTGTTTTTTGAAAACCAAAGTCACTGCACCCGTTTACCAAGAAATTTTGGAGCACTTCATGCTTCCTTCTGCTGACCAGCTTTTTAAAGATGCTGATTTCGTTTTCCAGCAGGATTTGGCACCTGCCCACACTGCCAAAAGCACCAAAAGTTGGTTAAATGACCATGGTGTTGGTGTGCTTGACTGGCCAGCAAACTCACCAGACCTGAACCCCATAGAGAATCTATGGGGTATTGTCAAGAGGAAAATGAGAAACAAGAGACCAAAAAATGCAGATGAGCTGAAGGCCACTGTCAAAGAAACCTGGGCTTCCATACCACCTCAGTAGTGCCACAAACTGATCACCTCCATGCCACGCCGAATTGAGGCAGTAATTAAAGCAAAAGGAGCCCCTACCAAGTATTGAGTACATCTACAGTAAATGAACATACTTTCCAGAAGGCCAACAATTCACTAAAAATGTTTTTTATTGGTCTTATGAAGTATTCTAATTTGTTGAGATGCATTATATTCATTACAATAATAAACAAATTTACACAAAAGGAAGACATTTAATGACAGAAATGTAAACTCTAAAACCATTAAGTTTCATCTATAAACATTGTTTTAATGTTATATAATGATACAATACAATAAACGGGAGGGCAAGGGGCTGATGGAGGTTCTGGTTCAGGTTGGGTGGGTTACTTATGCGCCTAAAGTCAATGTCACAACACAGGATGCAATTAAGGAAAATTGTGCTGTAATCTGCCAATTACGTCTGCGTTGCTTGGATAGAGCTGATAACTAATTAATGTAGAGAAGGTGGAAACAGGAAATCAGCTGTGACACATAAGTTCTCACACACACACACATGCGCAAGCAGACAAACACACACTTCAGGCTGTCTTTGATTGAGTTTGACACACAAACTCTCACGGCTACAAACCCCGAAGCCTCCCCTTGTGAGCTGATTGTACCGATAGCTGGGAGGAGTGTGTGTGTGTGTGTGTGTGTGTTGAGCTCATCATGCTAATCACTCCTCTATTTCCTGCTTTGCTGATGAAGGTCGTCATCTGTCCATCAACGTGAGCACAATCTATCGGCTGCGCATGTTTAGTCCTCTCCTCCACTGAATCACTGTATTATTAATGGCATTTGTTAAATCATCATTATTACTTTTGCTCATACTTGTGCTTAGAGATCTTAAAAGCTCCTAAGCATTAAACTTTGGAATGTAAATCAACTTCAACAACAAAATATCATACCACAAACCATGTGTCATGTTGAGGAGAAGTGTGTGCATTTTTTGCTTAGTAAAATGCCTAGAATAATGCCGATGTGTTTCACACACCACTTCCATTTGCTTCAGTTGTTAATGTCTCGTCTTGTCTCCATCTCACTTTCTCTGGCTCCTGTGTGAGAGTCCATAGCCTGGAGGCTTTTACTCAGGGCTGAGCTAAAATTAAAGTGTGTGTGATTAAGAACAAGAGCATGTTTAGATGTTGCTCCTAATTGTTCTCGATTACTGAACACCCAGAAGCCTTTTTTTCTGTTTTGGATTAAGTTACTTAATTTATACCGAACGTACTCTCCCAGAACTCCCAGAAACAGCTCATACCTCAATGATTCATCATTAATCCTCTCTGGGCAGAAGACTGAGGCATGTTTTATGATTGTCCATACTCATGACCCAAACGTAGACTTAATCTTCAAAGAAGCCAGACTGAATTAAGATATCACTCGTAGTATCACCGCAAATAGATGTGGATGGAATTATTAGTCAGAAACCTCAAGCTAATCAAAAATAATAATAATGTTTGTGCCACGACACAATCAAACTGCCTGATCAAATGCATCAAGTCACAGTCCTGTGAGGAAAATTATACCACCCAGAAGTTGAACTTTCATCACTCAGGAGACTATTACTTATGGCTTATTTAAATATCAGCTTTGTCTCAGATGTTTCTCCTAGAGTCTAAAGGAGACACAAAGACTCAAATGGGACTATCATTGACATACAGTAATAGCATTGAGCTAATTAAATAATATGGATGGCAATGCCTAGATAATTTGGTTCTAGGGGAATTTGTTGAGAAATTTTCATGGTCCCATTGAGATCTTTAATATTTGGTTGCAGACATTTTTATCTGCAATCTAAAACCATTGTTAATGTTCAAAGAACTTAAAGAGAGACTTTTAAAGGAGAAACATCTGAGAGCTGAGGAGACTTAAGAAAAGTCTCAATTTGATCTGCATTCAATCCCACTGCTGTCTAGTTGAAAAAACCTTGGTATTAATTATGATTTTTATTTCTCTACACTGAAAAAAATGGTGTAGGATTTACTCTGAAACAATTTTCACTCAGAATTTGGTGAATTTCAAGAATAATTACAAAGAAAGGACAAGTAAAATTGAATTCAATGTGAAATTGTGAAGTATAAAGACTGAAATGGTGTTACTTAAATAATCTTTAGGACATTTTTTATCAATTATTTTTTTCTCTAAATCACAATACTAGACGTCCAAAGTCACTCGATAAAAATGTATTTTTTTTTTCTCCTAAAGATGCTTGAAAAATGCAATAAAAAAATGAGAGATTACTTGTGATGTGACTGATAATAATTTGGTGTAGAAATGATTTTTACTCAAAAATTGCTAGTGAAAAAAAAAAAAAAAATACAATGAAACGACAATACATTGTGTTAGACATTACATTTTGAAGTAGAAAGACCAAGGAATTTTCTTGTAAAACATACTCCAGTGATCTTTGTTTTATTTACAACTTTGAAAACGGTGTACATTTTTTGATTTATTACTTTATCTGTAATTTACAATACCAGATGTCCAAAGTCACTCCATAAAAACGTATTTTTCGTTCTGAAAATGCTTGGAAATGCATAAAAAGATGACTTCAGATGGCTTTGAGAGCAGTTTCTGCTTTCATGAAGGGATTTGGGGATTTTTTTCCACCTACAGAGCATGTACAGGTCAGATGGTAAAATTACATACAAATGTGTCCTTGGACAATACGTGAAAAGACTGATGTTATCGCAGCCTTTCTTATCTCTGAATTCTGCTGGACGCATTTCGGTAAATGGCGGCAAAATGTCACCAAACGAGTCCCCTGCCACCTCAAATGTCAAATGAATTCTAAACGGGCAGCCATTGCCCTTGTGCGGGCTAAGTCAATAAAGTTAGCTCTCACTTAAGGAAATATCCCTGTCTCAGTCCATAGAAACCCGTTCAGATATGAAGCCATTAAATTCAGTTTAGAGTGATTTATTCAGATGCGCAATGAGGCATGAGCGGGTGAGAGAACCGGACCAGCATCAACCGTAATGTATACGGGGGAGGTGGACTGTTTTCAGCACCGTGGACAGCTAATGATGGGATGACCGAGAAGTTTGGGAATGTTCGAAAATAGCAAAAGAAAGGCAGGGTAACGTCAACATGCAATGGCATTCGTAACCCATGTCACTCTCATAATAGAGTTCAACAGTCGGAATCCGGAAGTAAAAACTAAAGCTACAAGGTTGTTAAATAATGGTAGATGCTTTTGTTGAAGTCACTTGTTGGCATTATTTCAACTTATTTATAAAATAATCATGTTTACCAGCAGAATTTGCATTGAAAAACTACATTACCCATGATGCTCTGCATACAATTCCACCAATCAGAGAGTTATGGCAAGCGATTTGCGCCAAAAGAACTTGCAATCTTCCATGAGGCACCATGAATAATTGAGTCGGTCTCCCTATGCTATCAAAATATTAAATATGCATATTTTGTAATAAACGTAATATATACTATTTCTATAAATATAATCAGCAACTTTAAATTTCACCATCATTTTGACATTTGCAATACATAATGGGATTGTAGTTTTTTTCCCTTATTAAAGCCATTAAGTACACAGTCCTGTACCTTTGTGTTTTTGTTTTTTTGTTTTTTTTTTCTTCAAGTTTTTAATGTTGTGGTTCACCTTGTAGCTGGTTGGTTTGGTTCATGGCTAATTACACTTGAACAAAGACTTTTATTTTATTTTAATAAAGACGATGGGAAAATAAAAAAACAACATTGCTGAAAAAGCGGCTAATGACAATTAATGAAACAAATGCAGGGGTAAGATTAAATTTTTAGGCTGAGATTTTACCTATTGAGTGGGCGAATAAATTTGTACAGAATAAACTTTATAAATTGTAAATTATTATAAATTTTTTGCACTTATGTACAACAATGAAAGCAACTTCATGTTGACCTTAACACTTATTCTAAAAGAAATGTTAAAATATGCGCACACATGTGACAGAACAATTCTACCCCGTTACGATCCAAATCATCCCTATGGGCTTTTTTCCTTCTCGTTCTTATCCTGATAAGTGAAAACGTAATTTAACTGATGGCCACATACTGTTAAATTCAAAGCGAAAAGAACACTGCTTTACAGCTACTACTTTGACAGGAAGTTTGCAAACCCAGACAGCTGAGGAGGAGGATGTTGATGAAGGCTTGCCAGATGTGCATCCCGCTGGTGAAACGACAGGTCTGATCTGCCTTTAATTGCTCGCCATTATACCCCCCGAGGAAAGCAATTAACACACGAGAAATCTTTTGATAAATCGGAATTGAGCTCGCGTCCACTGATGGGATATTTTATTTTAATCCAAAGTGTGGCTTTATCTTTAAACATGGTTCCAAAAGAAAACACGATTGAAATGATCTAGATTTCTGCAAGAACGGCTCCTAAAATATGATCTGATATTATAAACTATGTCACAATAAAGGCAGTTTCATTTTTACTAACAAATATACACTGGTACATGTTTTACATTTAATACTCAGGGTTAGAGATGGTAATTGGGATGCAAATTTTAGCAAACCTCACTGACAAGGTCATTGGAGGAAACTATAATGACTTGTTGAAAACAATAATTGAGGAGAGTTGTTCAAATCATCGTACAAGTGCATTTGACCTTCGCAGCCGCATGAGCAGTGTGTTTACCAGCCCTTCACAAACAGATTTCTGTTCAATTGCAGTATGAAGATTTCAGAAGACCTCAGAAGGGCTGTTGAAGCTCATAAGACTGCAAAGGGTTACCAAAGGATTTCGCTTCACAATCAGAATGAAATCCAGCCCCGCTGTTTCTCTCCACTGGAGTGGTTGTCCTACAAAAATAAGTCCAAGGGCACACTGCAGAATCCTCAAACAATCGACAGAGAACTCTAGGGTGATAGCTAAAGATCTGCAGGGATCACTCGCACTTGATAATGGCTGTGTTCCTGAGCTGACTAGAGGAAAAACACTGAAGATCGCTGTTCATAGGAGGTTCATCGACAATGAAAAACACAATGAAATGAAAAAGAAAGAAAAAAAAACTGCTGCACATGCTGTATCAGGTTTGAATCAGGGTGAATCTCATTCATGTACACACTGCATGTACATTCCTAAAAAATACAAATACATTAATTTTGTATAAGCAAAAAGGTTAGAACCAATAAGATTCTTTGCTTTATGATATTTTCCTGACAACTAAACAGAAATTACTGTTTTTTTCCTTTTATCATTTACATGTATTTTTTACATTATATATATATATATATATATATATATATATATATATATATATATATATATATATATAAATTTATTTAAATACATATTTTTAAATGCTTTTTTAAAATAATTATTATTAAATGTTAACAACAACAACAATGATAAATATATTATTATTAATAATAATAATTAATATTATTATATTATTAATATTAGTAATAACTATATTGTTGTTATTATTATTAATAATAATAATAATTATTATTCTTTTTTAAATAGTCAATACATATTTTTATTGTTATTGCAAAATGCAACAACAATTATCAGTTACAAAAAAATAAGCTTCATTTTATCATGTTAATTATAATTTCTGAATTCTTATGATTTTGGTTTAAATATGTACTTGACAGGTTTTGTGAGATTCCCTAACCCCAAATCATCCTGACTTTAAATTAAACAATTTTGTTTGGAAAATACAATACTGTTTTCAGGTCTTCATTAATAACCACTTCCAAATTCACAATTTGGAAACAAAGATTTCCAAATTCTGACATAAAACTGCATGTCAAAGTGGAATGTTCAAGCAAAACTTTTAAGACATACAAACAAATGCGATATGAGAGAGGACAGGACTAAAAACTCAAATCTGAACAGTTACATATAACATTCAGTTTATATTGCTCTCAATAAAGAGTGAAACACAAGCGATCAAAAGCTTTTCCATCAATGAACTTGACTGTTTAAACCATATCTGTAAAGCTCTATACACTTTCACAAAACACCTAAACTACATGAATCAAACTCTCTGCTGTGCAACATCACTGCTCTGGACCGAGTGCATACACTTTTAAGTGTATTTTAGTCTGTTTAATAAAACAGAAATTGTATTTATGCATAGATATACTGGCATCTTAAAAGCATTTTCATATATTAGGTTTTTGCAGGCATGATTGACATCTCAAATATGTATAAAACAAGCATGTCTCGCATTACAAAGCAGCCCTGGATATTCAAATACCATGTGACACCAGCGTTTAGCATAAATGCACAAACCCACACACACGACATTCAACGTGTTGCCTGGCGAGGCAGATAGAGCGAGCAAGGGAGCGTTGGGAGACAAAACGAGAGAGTAATTAAAGGGATGCGCCGCCCATGTAAAACGCCAATAGGGTCAAAGCCCTTTAAAAGAGACTGGCGAGAAGAGAGGACACTTAAAGAGAAGTGTAAGGAGATAAGGCTTTTAGCACGCTGTGTTAATGCATGCATTCCGTTAGAGTAAATAAATACCAGACGAGGTGTCTCTGAGGAGGTCAGGAAACGGGCGATCCGTGAGAAATCCTGATTTTGCTAAAGGGGTAATTCACCCATAAATGAGTGTTCTGTCATCATTTACTCACTCTCATGCCACTCCAAACCAGTATGACTCTCATTCTTCTGTGCAACTCAGTGTTATATTAGTATCATCAGCTATGTATACATCCAAAATGCTGAATGGAAATGCCAAAATGAACAAAATCTTAAAATACACACTCACACACAAAAAAAAATTATGTGCTCAGTTGAGGCGGATCATTTTGCACAACTTGGATTCCAGAGTTTTTTGGGGTTTTTTCTCCATACTATGGAAGTCAACAGGGACCATCAAGTGTTTGGTTACCCACATTCTTCAAAATATCTTCTTTTATACTCAACAGAAGACAGACGCTCATACAGGTTTGGAACAACTAGACAGTAAGTAAATGATGACAGAATTTTCATTTTTGGGTAAACTATCCCTTTAAAATTTCAACTTTGGATGGCTGTTGAGATATTATTATCAGTTCATTTTATTAATATATTGAATTATTAATTTTTTAAATTTTTTATTGTTATTTTATTTTTATTTTATGTGTTTAATTTATAAATTTTTTAAGTTATATTATGTTTTGTCATTTTTATCTTTTTTTTTAGTTAATTTAATACATCAAGTATAACTAAGTGAAAATAAAAAAAAAAAAAGCTTCCTTGGCAACTAGATTAGATTTTTTTTTTTTTTTTTTTTTTTCGGTTTCCATTTATTTTAAGTAACATTTTTTTATGGTTTTGGTTTCAGTTAACTGTATGAACTGATAAAATGTATACCCTGAATGCAATTGCTTTGCAAAAAAGCCACATGCAAAATACCATGTTGAAGCAGCTCTTTTCCATACAATTAAACTGCATGGTGACCAGATTATGTCGAGTGCCAAAAATGAAAAAAGCATTAGAGGAAGCGTATATGTGATTTACGTATTACATTACATCAAATACAATCAATTGTCATGTCTTTTCATTGAATTAGTGACAAAAGCAGCATGATGAGTAACATTATAGTAACATCATCATTCAATATACAAGAATGCAATGCAGTCCCCAATCATTTGTATGCAAATACATTCAAAATTGCCACCTGAAGACGTCTCACCACAGGTTTGATGATAAACATCGTTTTCTGTACAGCTCATCATTGATGTAAAAACGAATGCAATGCATCTTGGGCTACCATATTAAATATACACGTATCCCAGTCCCCATTTGCTTTCACTGCATTTAAATAGAAGTGTATTCAAAAATGGCAGATTTAACATCAAACCTCATTGATATTTGTCACTGATCTCATAATCGACAAAAAAAAAAAAAAAACATATGCAATGCATCTTGAAGTGTTATCTGAATGCACATGTATCCCAGTCCCCATTCACTTTCATTGTATGGAAAACAGCAGCCAGGACATTATGTAAAACATCTCCTTTTGTGTCCTACAGACGAAAGAAAGGTTTGAAATGACACAAAGGCAACCAAGCAATGGCAGATCCTTCATTTGTGGGTGAACTAACCCTTTAACTCCGTCTCACACATACATGCACGCCGTGACCTTCACATGCAAACCAACGGCTGCGGCAAAAGCACACAACGGTGACCTAGAAGAGCACGCAGACCTTTGCAGCGTGACGAGGTAATTTCACCGCGTTAGACCAGAGGCCAGTTTACACCCTACTAGGCCATCTCCAAACCGCCGTCGCCATGGAAACCAGCCACTTAATGACTGATAACGGCAAACGACCAGGAAACGAGCAAAGATTGAGAGCGGGCGAGAGAAAAAGAGAGAGATATTACATGGAACAAAGACGGCAATTTAGTATCGGAGGACAGCGTGAAGCCCGATTATGTCGTCAGTGCAAATGATCATTAATTTCCCTCTGTCCAAGCGGTGAAGATTAATGCCTCATTCTTCCCACCGTAGCAATGGAGAGGGATCGTACCACTTAGAAACACCCCTATCTCATCTACAACCGGCATCCAGCGCTGTACGGAATGAAATAAACAGCGGTGCTTGCGATTTCGCAATCGAAGGGGGCGATTGTAAATGATGGCGCCTGGTAATATTAATACGGCGAGCGCTATCTGTGTCTCAGCGCCGGCTGGGTTTTTATATTCAGTGTCAGAATGAATTAAAAGCCACTTAGGAAGTGCAGACATAAACTATTAAAACGAACTCATTTGGCGGTTTGACTGAAGATGTGACCGGCGTTCATTTCTCTGAGCCACTATCACAGAAACTCCCAGACGTCCACGGAGGGCATCATAACCCTGGGGTTCTTCTCAAATGCACTACCATTTCTGCTCGGGGAGATTTTTTACAGACTGCCATTTCAAGATATTCACTCGGCTTCAAATGTGTAATCTAAAATGGCTTACCTGTGCCAGAAGTGCTTTTATGAAAGCTTTGATTTCTATCTTGCCTTGTGAGAGCTGTCGGAGGGTATTTTTGTGATTTTACGGTGCATTACGCCAAAAAAGCTGCCTATTCTGTTGCGCCCAGAAAAAGCCATCTAGAAATCAGTCGCAGATGTGAGAAATAAATAATATGGTAATCCCATGCATCATGGGCGCTCAGTTAACTGAAATAACAGAGGTGGGGTTTTTTTTAAAACATTTTATGTGTGCTAATAAACTTGAAATTAATCTGAGACTATACTGGGGTTTGTGTCAAGTGCCACTTCAATATTAAAAAGGCAATTAAAAACAGTACTTTTGCAATTTTGTTCAAAATGTACACATCTACACATGGCTAAATGTGGTCTCTTTATGGATTATGCAATATATATACACACATATATACCTCAAAAGCAAAATATTTTTAAGCAATAAAGAAAGCCTAGATGATTTTTAAGAAAAGTATTTTTTTTGTATAAAATACTGTATAAAACATAAAAATTATATTATATATAAGTATTATAGAACTTAAATATAAGTTGCAAAGAGTAATTTTTATTACATTATCATAGTAAGAATGAGTTGTGGTTGATACTTTAGAGGAGAAAATATCACAACAGATGTTTGATTTCTTATTTTCTTTTAACAGGGTATATACAGGAATCATGGAGTTAAATTTAATAACTTTTAAGACCTTTTTTAAGACTCTTTCCATAAAATGTAAGACCTCATTGACCTCAGTTTTAACCGGTTATATCGGCGACACTTTAACTTACATTTACTATATATTGATTGTAAGATAGCTAGGGTTGGATATCGTTTGAATTTTAGCAATTCCAATTCCGATTCCGCTTATCGATTTCGATTCTTTTCGATTCCTAGTTTTGATTCCAATGTGATTAAAAAATGAAGTCAAACAATTAGATATCAAACATATTTATTCTGTCTCTTTTTGCAAAACATTTAGTTGCAGCTGAATACCTTGAACAAAAACCAGCAGGCTACATAAAAACTGGATTCATTTAAGAGCTGTTTGTGTGCAAAATAGATTTTTTTTTTTTTCAAATGGAGGTTGTGGTTCTCTTACGATTCTGAAGAAAAAACATTAGACAACTAAACAAAAAATTATGAATGAATGAATGATTCAATGACTCACTCAAGATTTACTTGTTTCATTACTGGATGAATTAGCGTTTTTGAACAAATCTCTTGAATGATTCAAAGACAAATACATTTTAACAGCCCCATTTCGCCACCTACTGGCACAATCAATAAATCTTTATTTTAAGTGTCAAATTACTTTCAAACTTTATTCTATGATCGCATACACATCAGAGTTTATATCTAAAAAAATTTTATACTAAACTTTTATCCCAGTACTTTGGTGATTATTTGAATGTTTGTAAAACAGAAACAATGATACTTTGTGGTTGAAAAGACTGTTTGTGAAGCTATTTCATTCAGCTGGTCTGAAGTATGAATAAATAAGTTAATTATTTATAGTATTATAATTATGCATTAAGTATTTTATCTTTAACTGTAGAAGCTGTTAAATATATTCAGCCAACATAGACTTGTCGCTGTACGTTTGTTACTCTGAATTTACTCCGCATCTCTTAATGTACAGCTCTATTTTGACAGCGGCATGTCAGATAGTTTATTCCGTCCATTGCTTGATTGATACAATATTTATCACTGTCAATCATAGCAATGGAACAATTTAGCTGATTCACTTGCGTAATTTTTCACACTCGCGTTTGTCATTCCTGAAACGGTATACGTGGACAAACAAAACGTTTCTTCAAATTTAAAATGGATTATGTGAGAAACCTTTTTTCCTGTTTTAATGGGAAGACCTGCAAGCGCGTAGAACTCCATAAACAGTGGTTAACTAACGACAGTAAACACTTCTGATCTGATTCTGATTGCCTTCCGACACACAGTACGCCTCACGGTTATTCCTAGAGACGGCCCTCAGCCATGGCTCATCTTCCAACCATTTGCACGAAAACTTAAATTTCCCCATTAGTCAATGATGTTGTTTAACAACCGGGCGTGAAGGAACCTGCGCTATCACGCAGCAGTCAGTCAGTGAGCGCAGTAACAGATGACGTCAAATCTAGCAGGATTCCACAAACTACACAGAATCCCTATTTGCCTACGCAATGATTAAATTCAGGCAAACTTTAGCATACAACTTCTTTGGACAAATATACATAACGAAAAGATGATGCAAAATTTAATACCTTGGAAAATGGCATTTAAGACTTTTTAATACTTTTTAAGGGCCTTAATTTTCTCTGAATTAATTGATCAACTTAATATTTTTTGAGACCCTGTGGACACCCTGTTTAATCTTTAGCTGAAATATAACTAATAAAGCTTTGTGACCTTCACCTTTTTGTAGTTGGAAGAAATATATCTAACTACAAAATTAACTACAAGCATAATCATGCTCATCTAACAAAAGTCTTTATTAATTTACGGACATATACATGCATGCAGGCAATGAACATATAAAACTATTCTAGATATAAAATATAATCTCTCCTCTCACCTACTGCATTAAAATATTGTGACATTTCAAAGAAGCTCACTAAGCAGGCAATGAATTGTGGGTAATTTTGCTCTACCAATGTGACTCAGTATTCACCTGGCCAAGCATGGCTGATTTTCTCACAGCCCTTTCTGCTGTTTATCAACCTCAAGCCTGTAATTTCACCCTACTTTGATATAAAAAAAAAAACACCCAATTACGAAGCGATTACATTCTCTGAACACAAAAGCAGAGCTCTGATAAAAGGTGTAGAAACACGGGGTCATTCACTACAGACCCACTGACTGCTAAATACACGGATAAAAAGGTGCTGCATCACTGTGACGAAAAGAAAGTGTCATCAAGAAACAAATGAATGGGGCTTTTAGTCTTTTTTTTTTACTTTTTGTAAGATTTTGCAAATAGATTAAAAGCACACAGAAATAAATCAGCCACCAAACTGAAAGACCATGTCAAAAAGTCTATTTCTGCATTCAATGAAATGTCCTCTGAGAGTACATATGAAGATCAATGGGATATTTGTTGTTGAGTCATCCCTTGGCCTACAAAAGAAAAAAAAAAACAATAAAAGTAAAGAAAAACAAAACTGTGTCACTTTATCAACACAAATACATGCATTTACAATACAACTGAAAATCCAAGGGACCTTTTATAACAATCGTGCTGTGCTCAGAAATCCTCTAATTTGGTGTTATGGGTCAAAAAAGACACACCTTTTAAAAATTGCCTGTAAATCACTCATTATGCTACACTATCACCAGATATTGGATTCAATCTTTTTATCAACTTCTTTTAATTAGCATGTTTTGGCCTTGTTATGACCACAGCTTTTGAAAAAATAATTAAATAAATAATAATTAAAAAAAAAAAAATATATATATATATATATATATATATATATATATATATATATATATATACATACATATATGTGTATGTATGTATGTGTGTGTGTGTGTGTGTGTGTGTGTGTAAGCAAAATCAGTAAATTGTAATGCAATCTATTAAGTCCACTGCGATAACATTAACTAGCATTTTCATGAAAAATAAAATCTGTGTCAAAATAACCGGAATACAACATGGGTTAACTGGGTTAAAAGTTAAGCTCTATTATCAACATCTGTGACATGCTATCAATTACCACTGAACCATTAACAATTACCATTAACAATAATGCACTTACACTGGAAGTCTATGGGAAAAGATATTGCACATGGGAAAAACATCAAAATACACACTTTTTGGTGAGTTTAGCGACCAGATTTAAACTTTATATATGTTAACATAATAAAACCACTTACTAATGTTGTGTATAAAGTTTAATCCAATGTTTAACCTTCTGCAACCAGGTAAAGCTGGTAATCCTGGTAACTTTACAGAAATATTAATGTTGGTTGGTGATGCATGTCTTGAAGCTCTTCCAACAGTAGTCTGATGGCCAAAAGATGGATTTAGGCAACTTTAAAGCTCAAATAACATACTTTCAGTACAGAAGAATAAATATAAGCGGTTTTACACTACGTATTTCTGCTTTAAAGACTCCATGTCTTCCCCCATTGACTTCCATTGTAAGTGCATTACTGTAAATGTAAGTTTTGCTTGCGTTTGCAAAATAAAGGACTAGTCAGAATCTGTGTGGTAATCAACATTATACCACAAACTCTACTCCGTAGAGTTCATTTGAATCCGGAACATTCCTTTAAACTGGCAGTCAACCCTAAAAAGGATGCTGAAACCCGACACTATGGAGTGTGTCTGATCCGTTTAGACTCGAGGAAAGTTTCTGCTGTTACAAATTCCACAAAAGCACTAAACTTAGCTTGTCTGGAAGAGGAACAGAGAGACAGAGATGGCAGCTGAACATGGCCGTAATGCAAAAGATACATCTCACATGTTAATGTTTTACAAAACAAACGTGCCTTTCCTCTCCTGTGTTTTCCCCTTTTCTCCTTTGTCTTTCAGTCACATTAGAAATGAATAAAGACTTTGAAAAGCTGTCTATTGAAAATCGTGTTCCTTCTTTTGTGTCTTGCATTTCCATCACCATGATAATTGCGGCAAGACAAAGGACCTGACAGAGAGAGGCAGAATCTGAGAGAATCCACGCTGCCTTCCAGACAAAACCGCAAGGATTTCACCGCAGCTGCGAGACAGAACAAGTGAAGGGAAAAAAGACGAGCTCGGGAACGTAAAGAGAAGAGAGTAAAAGCTCTTAGCGGATATATAACCAGGAACTAGCACTGAAGACAAAGCGCAAAAATGTGCAACAAGCAAATAAATAAAAGTAAATAAAGTAGAGTCTCATACTATACGTCTGCCACATGCTTAACACACTAACACAAAACACGATGCTATTGAGTTTCATTTGTACATTTTTATCGCATTTTTGGCATAAATGTAGTGGAAAATCTGAGTAGTGAACTGAAATACAGTACAATGTGTTGCAAGACTGTTTTCAGCAAACTGAAAAGCACCTTTAAATGTTCAATGCTTCAAAATGACACCCATTTTGTGTTGGTCAAGAAATTAATTAGATTTTATCATTATTTATTTATTTATTTCATTCTTTGCAATGAAAATAATGTTCTAGGTCTCCAAAATTATTTTAATGACATGACATAAATGCAGGATGGGTTTTACTGTATGTTTTTATTATTTAAATCTGTCACGGTACACACAGCGGGGAGGAACGAGGAGATGAGGAATTATCTTCAATAAACAGTCTTTAATCAAAATAAACAGGGCAAAACAAGGCAGGACTGAGACACACAGGGAGTGTAACGAGTAGACCAGACGAAAACAAACTGAACAGGCAGGAACTAAATACACAGGTTAATACTAGATAATTAATTAAACACAGCTGGGGACTAATAAACTAATAATGAAACAATAAAGACAGGAACAGGAACATAACCAAATAAGGGCATACAAGAGGGAAACTAAAGTCCAGGGAGCACATAGACAGAAAATCGAACACAAAACGAACACAAGCCTGACAAAATCATTATTTAATGTTTTTGTATAAATAAATAAATAAATACATTATTTAACAATATTTAATTTCTAAAAATAAAATAAAATAAAACAATGGTATCCAATAGGGATGTGCGGGTCTAGTCGACTAATCGACTAAACGGTACAGCTCCTACTAGTCGACGCTGAAAACAAGTCGATTACACTAGAGAAAAAAAAAAAGATTTTATCATTCAAATTACCATCATTTTAACGTTACATTTTAAAACATTTTAAATAACAAATTAAAATAATACGTTTGACAAAGAACACATATGAAAATATTTAAATATATAAATATTTTTAAAAGTGTATCTGGGTGGAAACTACATTTTTACCTCAGACCTCGCATGAGTTTTCTTCGTGTCAGTTGCGGTGAGCTCAAAATGACCACGCGAAAGACCAGCAAGGTGTGAGATTATTTTGAATGAGATGGAAACGGTAAAGCTTGTGCAAACTGTGTAAATGTCAAACTGCCTTACAATAACTCTACTGGAGCAATGCGTAATCATATTCAATACAGGCACGTATGCGTTAGCTTAGAGGCTAGCCAAAGCCAGCAAATGTCAATCATGTCATACACTACAACCCGCCGCTGCGGTCCACGATCCTATCCGAGCCGTCTATTCCTCTAAACGAAGACACACTTCGGTGGTGGTGAGGGATTTCCAGGCTCTTTTCGAAACTGTCTGCTTGCTTGTAGTTATCTCTGCGTGCCTGCGACTTCAGTTCCTGCAGAGAGCACTTTTTCAAGCGCAGAATCGCCTCTAGTCCCGTCTTTCGCCAGACTACGTTAACGTTAAATTCACTGAACAAATGCGCATGGTCTGAATAAGTAAAACGAGCATTGTTTTGTTTTTAGACGATATAGCCTACATGAAGTACATTTTTAAAAGCCGTTTTAATGCTATTCCTTGATAAACTTTCCTATTGTTTTTGACTTGTATTTTAATATGTTGGCTAACGTTATATAACGTTATATATATAACGCTATAAAATGAAGAATTCTGTCAGTCTATTGATTGATTTTCCATTTCTGCATTGCTCCAGCCGGTTTGAATAAATAAGCTATACACTGGATTATGTTGAGTGTATGCTCTTCTCTTTTTTTTCTTCTTTTTAACGACCGCCTAAAATTAAATTAAGATAATGCAAGGTAAGCATACGGTATAATCGTGACCTATTTTTAGCAGAATTCATTGAGGGATTTGACAGTGTGATTCAAAGATTAAGTATTTCAAGTGTGGGTTGTTATATAGACACACGCACAGTTTTTTTTTCTTTTGCCATTTTTGGGGGGTTTCAAGCTTTTAGACTAGTCGACTAGTCGGATAAAAAAAACTTCCGTTTAAACGACAGTCAAATTAGTCGTAGAACACATCCATAGTCTCCAAACTTATTTAATGACATACATAAATGCTGGGTGGGTTTTATTGTATTTTTTTTATTATTATTATTATTATTATTATTATTATTATTATTATTATCATCATCATCATCATCATCATCATCATCATCATTAATAATAATAATAATAATAATTATTATTATTATTATTATTATTATTATTTTCTCAATTTAGAAAAAAATAAAATAAAATAAAATAAAACAAAATAAAATTTCTGCACATCACTAAACACTTCCACAGAAGCACTAATATCTGCATTTGTCAAAGTTTGCTGCTTTCAGTTGTGTTTCTGTTTTGTGCAATATTGGTTGGATGTAGCTTAATAAGAGTTTCTGACCATCAATCAAGTAAATTTACAATCCTACCTACTACACAAATCCCGTTTCAGTCTGCTATCATATGTAAAACGCATCCACGCTGCTAGTGTTTGTTTAAACCATATGATGAAGAACTCGTGTGGCGGTCGCTGTAACACTTCACAGGACTGTGTTAAATGGGGTCATTCAGGAAGCCATGACTAAAAGCTGTTAATTAGAGCAGTAACGTCTCACTGGTTAACGCCGACAGAACACACATGCAGGATTTAGTCGTTTTAAACCTTCACATAAAACTGACACACACATAGTGGGGATCATTAGTGGCTGTATAGAAAGCTGTGTCAGACATAGACACTCCAAAAAAATTATATAATAGAAGAATAGCAAAAGAGTTTTCCAGTTTAAAAAGCTCTGTAATTTGCTGTCACTTAGCACAAAAAAAATCATATTTTGCTGCATAGTTTACATTAATGCACTTAGAATGGAGGTCTATGGATATTCTGGAACAAGCAGAACATGCAGCTTGTATTCTTATATTTTGTATTACATCAATTCTGCACATTATTTGAGGTTTCTAAATAATTTTTTTTTGTGGTTGAAATAATTTTCTAGGTCTACTAATTTAATAGTGTAAATTTAATGTCAAATGTAATGACAAATAAATTCTAGATTTTACTGTAATTTTTATGTTACATTATTTAACGATATTAATTTCTAAAAAAAAAATACAAAGAAAATATTAATTTCAAAATAATTTAACTAATTAATTAATTTAAATTATTTATAAAATGTTATGCACTTCAAAAACTTCCACAGAAGCACTAATTGATGCATTTGGCAAAGTTTGCTTCATGGCATTAAATCTTTAAAAAATATTCAAGTTTGAGATAACTTTATGATAGTTAAAGATCTGGTTATTGTATTTTTGTATCTTTCATAATTCTGTGCTAAATAAGCTAAATAAAATCAAATAAAATCAAATAAAAAAATCAAATAAAAAAAATATGCACATCACCAAACAATTTTTAATTTAATTTAATTTAATTTATAAAGTAAAATAAAATAAATAAAATGGAAGAAATACTGTTCTAGATCTACAAACTTATTTTAGTGATGTAAATAAATTAAATTAAATTCCGTGGAAATGTTTCTGCATTTTGCAAAGTTTGTGAGTTATTTGTTTGAAAAAGCTGTTGTGGCTATATGTTTGAAATAGCATGCAATTTAACGTTAATCCCTGTGCAACATCTCTCCCCACAGACATCCACAGAAAGTGCATTAGTGTAAACACAATATTTTTACAAACTGAGGATAAAATTAATTTCTGGTAACCCACAACATGTCACAGATGCAGCAGATTTGTGGTGAAATCTCTGTCTTGATGATTGTGCACTTAACTTCATGTTGCTCCACAGCGACTGAACCTGTGTAAAGTTGCACTGCTGGTCGCTGTGAGTATAAAAACATCTGTTAAATGACAAATAACTAATTATTCCCAGTGACATACAAACACATGCTTCCAAACACACAAACTCTATTATAGCTCAATCAGAGGTTTGCCCATCGTTTTTATCATTTGCTTTCTGGGGCAAATCCTAAACGGCTTTATCCCTGCCTGAGACCGGTCCAGCTACAGTACACACACACACACACACACACACACACAAACAAACAACATTATCCCCTGCCATAACAGACCAGTCCAGCTAGAGATTCATAAATTCATCAACAGCAAAAGCCCTGCAGTACAGCCCCAAACACAGTCAAGGTATATACTGTAGAAATGACAAATCTACAGCACACTACAATAACACTGCTGAGATCAAACCAGCATTAGTCACAAGAAAGACTGTATCTGTGAGAGAAAATACAGAGCAAAGATGATGGTTGGGATATTTTAAGTTGACCCAGGTCTTCAACATATTGCTGCAATTAAATATTATTTTAAAATGGCCACTAAAAATGTACTGGTCTCACGTCTCACACTCCGCAGTCTCTTTATACTCACATAATAATTTGAACCTAATCATTTTTGTTATTTATGTTTAACATGATTTGACATTATTTAATTTCTAAAATAAAATAATTGTATGCATATCATCAAAAATGTCCATAGAATTTTATTTGTGAGCTAAATAAATAAACAAATAAATAAATATTATTTAAAATAAAATAATGCACATCACCAAAAAAAAAAAAAAAAAAAAAATATATATATATATATATATATATACATATATATATATATATATATATATATATATATATATATATATATATATAAAAAAAAAAATTTTTTAAATAAAATAAAATAATTATTATGCACATCACCAAACACTTAAATAAATAATTAAAAAATAAATATTTAATTTCTAAAATAAAATAAAATAATAAATGGCGGAAAACTGTTCAAAATCTACAAACTTATTTTAATGACGTAAATAAATACTGGATCAGTTTCACTCCATGTTACTTTAGTTATTACATTACTTGATATGATTTATTTAATTTCTAAAATAAAATAAAAAGCAATTTAATAAAATAAATAAGTAGCCTAAATAAATAAGAAAATAGAATAAAATATGCACATCACCAAAAACTTCCACAGAAGCACTAATTTTGGCCTTTGGCAAAGTTTGAGCTACCTGCCATCAACTCTTTAAAAGATATTCGAGACATTTAGTTTGAGGCCACTTTAAGATGGTTAAACAACTAGACTACATGTATATTGTCATAATTAGGCCATCACCAGCACTGTATCATATTACAAAGTTTTATCATTATCATTGTCATTAGCACACAGTTATGTGACCAACATTAGCTTTCGGGTGTCATCGTTAAGACTATCAACATCTTAACTACCATCATTATAATCAGCCTAATTGTCACAGAGTCATCATCGGGACTTTCAAAATTATTTAACGCTCAGTTAAATTAACTGGTTGATCTCTGAAGCCTGATTCTGAAAGGTTTCTGAGTTTGACCAAGAGAGGCTGAGTGCATCATGATGACGAATTATTACATACAATAAGATCAGAAACATGCACTAAGGAACTATCGATTTTGATTTTGCATTGACTTTACCTTTGTTTTATTCAATGTCATATAAAGTTGACATGTTTGGGACAGTCAGTTTCCCAATATCATCAACACTGATTACAGAATCATTCAGATTGTCCTCTTCATGCTACACCTGAGGCGAGGCACTGACTTTACACACACCTGACCACGGAAGACTCCTGGACTCATCTCACACGTGCATAACTCGTTTGAAGTTTTATCTTTGACAGACGAGGCACACATCAGGTCATTTCAATATGAATGTGGGTGTGAAGGGAGATGATGGAGAGCAAGGCAAGACGGGAAATGCGGTTTCACGCAGGGTTCCGCCACACAGGGTTAATGTGGGCTGCCTTTGAAGTCTCAGCTGTGTGTGAAATGAGCTGCTAGTGCCGGCCACTGCCATACACACACACACACACACACACACACACAATGCTATACGGTTCTCTCCATGTCAAGTGCTATGTTGCCCACTTAGTTTCTCAAATACAGCTGTACATGTTTCAATTCACACATTCCTCTACAGTCACACTCACACCTGAGTGTATCTCACAAAGAATTTCACAACAAAATAAAAAAATGCTAATAATATATGTAACATATATTTATATAATTTAAATATATATTAAAATAAATACATATTATATCCTTTGTATTATTATTATTATTATTATTATTATTATTACTATAGCGTGCAATTTTGGTTTTGAGTCAAATTCAATCAAAAAATTTGACAGTACTCCTTGTGTCAATGCAGAAAATGTAATATTTCTAAAATATTTTTAAAAATAAAAATACAGGTATATTACTTTTTTAAATTCTGCACATATATTTAAACAAATATAAAAGCATAAATAAATATATGCAAAAAATTAAAAGAAAAGTCAAAAGAAAATATGTATATAAAATAATATACATTTACATTATATATATATATATATATATATATATATATATATATATATATATATATATTTACACACACACATATATATATATACACACACACATATATACACACACACACACATACATATATATGTGTGTGTGTGTGTGCGTGTGTATATATGTAAATGTGTGTGTGTATATATATATATACACACACACACACACACACGCACACACACAGACATATATATATATATATATATATATATATATATATATATATATATATGTGTGTGTGTGTGTGTGTGTGTATATATATATTAGGGGTGGAACGGTACACAAATGTCACGGTTCGGTACGTACCTTGGTTCAGGGGTCACGGTTCAATACAATTTCGGTACAAAAGGAAAAAAAAAAACAAATCTACTATGCTCGGTTTCTTTTCATTTATTTTGAACAGACAGTAGTACAAATTACATTTTTTTCCACCTAGATGTGGAAAACTAAATATTATTACTAATATTATTATTAATAGTAAGTGTATTTACTTGTCTCATTAGTGTTTAGCGCAGTTGCCGTTGCTAGGAAACGCTTGTTTTGTTTACTGAGTGGAGACGTGCTGAAATCGGGTTTGGTCTCATACTGTATGGCGTACCTTGTTAGTGTCTGCGCTTGCGTGGCCATTTATTGTGATTAACAGGAAAGTGTGTCCAGCTGAATTCAATTAGTGATTTGTTAGACGGGTATAAAAAAGGTTATTATACTGCAGCAGCCCTCGTCGTGTGAAGACTGAAGTGTGTAAAGACCATCGACTCTACCGAGCGACTCCACCGGACAGGAACACCGGCAAGGGATAAGTATCGCTTTTCATTTATTCTCTTTCCTATTACTTGTTTCACTTCTCTTTCAGTTTTTATAACCATTTCTTACTTGTATGTTTGGCACAGTTATTTTTTTTAGGATTACTGTTAAACTAATGTAGTTTGATTTGTATATGTTATCTATTTTAATTTTAATTACAGTTGTAGTAATGTTTGTCATTTTATTAGTTTTTTTCTATTATGTCTGTATAAGTTATTTATTAAGTTTTAGTTTTATTTGAGTTATTTTAGTACTTCAACAAACTACATGGAAATGAAATAATATTGAATTTATGGATATGCGTGTGTGTGTGTGCATATATGTCTGTGTATGTGTGTACATACACGTAGTTGTATTTGGTGTTTGGCTTAGTCTTATGTTAGAATCATTATTACACTCTTATACCTTTTGTTCTCTTAATATTTTGAATTGTTTGTAGCTTTATTTTGTTTTCATTTAAATGTTAAGTTTAGAAATTTTGTCATATGCATTTCTCATTTTTATTTAATTAATTTTTTTATTGTGTGTGTATATATACTATTTATAAAGTTTTAGCTTTTAGTTTTGGATCAGTTTTAGTTGTTTTAATACTACAATTGATTGTTTCTGTTGTCCTCATTTGTCGCTTTGGATAAAAGCGTCTGCTAAATGACTAAAAGTAAAGTAAAGTAAAGTAAAGTATTACTAATATTACATATATATATATATATATATATATATATATATATATATATATATATATATATATATATATATATATATATATATATATATATATATATATATATATATGTATGTATATATATATATATATATATATATATATATATATATACATATATATATATATATGTATATGTATATATATATATATATATATATATGTATGTATATATATATATATATATATGTAAATGTGTATATATATATATATATATAAATATATTAAAAAAAATTTAAAAAAAAATATATATATATATTTTATATATATATATATATATATATATATATATATATATATATATATATATATGACAAACAGTGGGGCAGTCGTGGCCTAATGGATAGAGAGTTGGGCTTGTAACCCGAAGGTCGTGGGTTCGAGTCTCGGGTCCGGCAGGGAATACCACGACTGAGGTGAGACCCTTGAGCAAGGCACCAAACCCCCAACTGCTCCCCGGGCGCCGCAGCATTGGCTGCCCACTGCTCCAAGTGTATGTTCACTACTGTGTGTATGCACTTGGATGGGTTAAATGCAGAGCACAAATTCCAAGTATGGGTTACCATACTTGGCCACACACCACTTCCCTTTCCCCCCCTTTCCCTATATATATATATATATATATATATATTGCAATCACACATCACTGTAGTATTTATTGTACTGAATTTAATTGTACTGATTGTTTTAATAATTAAATAATCATTATGTCCTGACAGAATCTTTCATATTAAGGTGAAATATGGGCTAAATTACCTACAATTGTAACAGCCCAAAATAGGCATAATTTCCTTAATGCAAAATATAATTTCCTACATTTTCTTTTGATTTTGAGGAACAATTTTTTGACAGTCTTCATGAGATTCACCCACCTACCAATAAAGGGAATAACATATATTACATTTGTAGTAATTATAAATAGCTTTATATATTTTTGCAAGTAAATACATAAATAAACAAATAAATAAATGTTTACTTTTAATAACATACCCAAAGTGAGGTTTTGTAAGATTTAGGTCAAATTTGGAAATCTTTGTCTCTTTACACATCAATCTCACAAATGTGTTTCTGGGAAAGGTCACTGAAAAGACACGAAACATACTGTACACTTGCATATAATGCATGTTCAATGGCACAAACATGCAGACTGCTCCAATGCAGTAAAAAAAAAAAAATTATAAAAAAAAATAAGAGCAAACAAAACGTGCTTGTGTAGGCTGACAGGAAACCAGGCCATCATAAAAGCTCCGGGAGAAGCAGCAAACGCAGATAACCTTTATTCTAATTCCTCTCGGATTCATTTATGCATCTGCACTCATACGGCAGCGAAGAGCGATTCTTTGTCTTTGTTGCATACAGTATGTATGCATGTGGGCTGCTCTGTATCTGACAGTAATGGAAGTGCATGCAACTGTCTGATTTAGCTTTTATAAGCCGGCATACATGTGCAGAGTTCCTAAATGCAATCATTTTTATTGTATGCACTGCAAGAAGTCTATATGTGTGTGTGTGATAGAGAGACGTTGCAATTGTAATGCCAAAGCACAAATCCCATCAAACAACAAACCCTGGGAGAAGAGCCAGAGGCACAGATCAGAACCAAAGCCAGCTTTAAGAGTGTGTGCATGCTGGAGAGAGAAAGACAGACCATGAGGAGTGTATCCGAACCGATCCATTGGAGAAACAAGAGGAGACAGAGTGAATAAACAAATAAGAGGGAGAAAGCAAGAAAGAAGAGGTGTGGGCTGGTGCTTCAGAGGGAAGGATGGATAAGCGTTCAGCTTTAGGAGCATAACAATGGATCGAGGGCATTCGAAGATTCCACAAGAAGAAGCCAACACAATAGGAAGAGGAGCGCTGATCTGAATTCAGCTGAACGCATCCGCTCGCACATTTCCCAGCGTTCCCTGTGAGCTGCCGTGTGTTTTCTGTCAGATCGGCAACTTGCCTGCCTTTGCTCACTATTTAGGTGGGAAAAAGATAGCTGGGTGCAGGTTGACACAATGAAATGAGAAGCAAATCGGGCGATTGTTAGAAGATGGAAACCACAGGCACTCTAGAATAGTAAGAAACCAACTAGCAACCACCAAGCAATATGTAACATTCATTAAAAAAAAGAAAGAAAAAAAAAAACATTAAAAACATAGAAATATATATAGCAAATATACTACTACTACCTCTTCTGTCACTTTAAACAGCCTGATAAGCTATTTTTGCACTACACTCTTTATATCTGCACAGTTTTCGTTTTGTTAAGCTCTTTTTGCACTACACTCATATCTGCACAGTTTTGTTTTGTTTAGTTTTGTTTATTTAACCGATTTGCATTTCATCTGCCATGTGCCTTATGCCACTTAATCTAACTCTTTTCTACAATGTCCTTATTTGTATATCTGCATAGTTTGTTTTTTTATTTTAAACTGTATTTATTTGCATTCTACGTCTACTGTTAGTGTTTTATTGTTAACTGTATGCACCATGGGTCTGAGAGTCACGCAATTTCAATTCTCTGTATGTATGTGCTGTACATGTGGCAGAATTGACAATAAAGCAGACTTTGACTTTGACTATTATTATTATTATTATTATTATTATTATTGCAAACAATTTTGGTTTCGAGTCTGATTTGATCATAACATTTGACAGTACTGGTCAGGTCAGATGAGAAAATATATAATGTATAAAGTCTAAATATAATAATAGTCTAAATATATAAATATAATATATAACAATATAAAAATACACGTATAAATGAAAATATTTTATTTATATAAATGTCAATATGTTGTATGAATACATTATTATTAATATTGTTATTATTATTATTATTATTATTATTATTATTATTATTATTATTAGAGCAAGTAATTTTGAATTTGAGTCTGATTTGATCATAACATTTGACACTACTGGAAGGGTCGCAGGTGAAATATATAATATAATATAAAAAAAATTTAATAATATATAATAATCTAAATGTAGTATAATAATCTAAATATAGAATATAGAATATAAAAATATAATAAATACTAATATGTTTTTAATAATAATATGTTTTTAGAAATGTAAATATTGAAAATAAAAAAATATTAAAATGTAATATTTTTAAAAAATAATATTGCAAGATAACACCAAGAAAATCAGAGAGTCTCTCTGAGCAAGTTAAAGTTAGTTAAGCTGTCAAACTGCTTATAGCTAGCTACCTAAATAATATCACATCCGGTTTAATATACCGTTTCTATTTAGTTCTGAGGTTTGGGTAACCACCACAGTAACTGCTGTATGATGTTCTCTAGTGTGTGTGTGTGTGTGTGTGTGTGTGTGTGTGTGTGTGTGTGTGTGTGTGTGTGTGTGTGTGTGTGTTTTGAAGAGGAGGAGATAAGATACAGGACTGATGACATCTCCAATAGGGGGTTGGTGAAGGATGAGCGAACAGTGGAAATCATCATTCTACATTACATACAGTACACACACACCACAGCAAGCATTCATGTCTTTTGATCTCATTGTGCAAGGAATCAAGGGGAAAGAAAATGTATTTAAACGACACAGAGCAAAGTGATACAACCTTAATCTTTCCTCTGCTAGGAAACTGACACTAAAAGACAGAATGTGCAAATCCTCTTTCAAACATCACACAGGCCTTCTACAAGCATGCATGCATCATGCACAGATGGACACACACAATCTCTCATTCAAATCTATAATTTTACAGCAAAAAAAAAAAAAGCCACTAGCTGTTTTTTTTTTTCACTATATCTATAGGAAGTGCAAAAATAGCTGTACTAAGATAGGGACAGACTTGCAAAGTAGGCAAAAAAGTTCTTGTAAGGCAGCAAAAGAAAAGTTTTTGCATGGGATTTTCAGCTTCTGTGCTGTGTAAATTAAGTGCCACATCAGAGCTGTTTTAACTTAATTAGATACAAGAAAGAGAAGACCAATCACAATTTAGAACACAAATAAATGCAAGAAATGAGACCCATTGTAACATAAAATACAAATGTTACAATGACTAGGGCTGTCACGGTGAAAGAATTTCCCTTGCAGAATGTCGCCATATTATATATATATATATTAGGGATGGGAAGATTCCCCGATTCGCTCGGTGCATCGGCATAAAAAGTTAACGATGCGATGCATCGGTTTAAAAAGTGTGCATGGGCTACAAGTTGGCATTTATGTCGCGATGCATCGTTTCTAACATATTTGCATTGGTAAAAACCGATTTACTTATATATAATTAGTAGTGGATGCGCTATATTTTATTATTTAGAAAGTGACTAATAATCTGTGACTAATTTCTCTGTGTTTTAAGCGCGTTCTCTCATCACCTCTGCTGCGTGAATATGACGAATCACAACAGCACGGAGACCCGATTAAAGTCCAAAATTGACTTGAAATAACCTAACAAATCAGTCAGGGCTAAAGCGGTTCCATAAACGACCTAAATTCACACAATCTCACTAATTTGTGCATGCTTATTCTTAAGCAGCCCTTAATGTCGATCATAGATCAGATCGATCACCATGGCAAACAGCGAATATATTTGTGCTGTTTAATGCATTTGAGACATTGTGTTTTCCTCAGTGCATAACTGACATGTCACAGGTATATTTTTCATCTGTAAATGTTAGAAAGTCATGCAAACATCCATTTTGCTGTCAGGAGTGGGCGAGGTTTACGCGAGAGCAACGAGCGCTGCTGCGCGCATGCGCTATACAGACGGAGCGCAATAATTCTGAGTAAAATATACATTTTGCTAAAATATTTGTTGTTGGACATTAAATGTGTCTTTTGTAGAATTTTAAACCTACATATAAGTGTATTTTTATGATAGCAGTGACTGTAAAGGGACTATTGCAATAGGTAAATGTAAGCTAGTACAGTACTAATTACTAAGCTCAAATGAGTTAATGTGTGTTTCTTATAGCAGTGAAAATGAAGTCATTTTCTTTATTAATTATTTTCATTTTTAATTCAGTGATTTTAACTTTTAATTTAGTTATTTTAATGCTTTAAAGAGCAATTTTAGATTGTAATGTTCTAATGTTCTGCGATCTGTTCTGCAAACTATAAAAGGTACAGCTGTCATAAAACCAGAGAGAAAGGCTGCATGGCAAAAAAATGTACAAAAAAAAAAAAAAATTCCAATAATAGTATGTGAGACAGTGGTATTATCATTGTGTTCCTATTGGTCAGTGTTAAATGAGCTCAGCTTAGCCTGACACTTGGCCTGCTTTAGACCAGGTTAGTTTCCCAGTATAAGTTGCCACAGTGAATAAGCTTGATCTAGGCCTATGTTAAATTTACTTTATGGAACAAAATCATTTAACAATGAGTCAGACTAAATGAAATAAGCCTGGCTTATTTGGTTAACTTGTTTTATGAAACAGGCCTCAAGGTATTAAAAGTGATCATATTTTTTTCCATTGCATCATATTGCATCGAATCGCATTGTGTTGAATCGAATTGAATCGAAATCGGATCGCACTGCATCGTAAAAAGGGGTGAATTATGTATCTTCATATGTTATGTATCTTCATATGTATCTTTAATGTATCATATCGTTGGCTATGCATCGAGATGCATATCATATCGGCCTGAGTCATGAGATGCACATCCCTAATATATATATATATATATATATATATATATACACAGTGGGGCAAAAAAGTATTTAGTCAGCCACCAATTGTGCCAGTTCTCCCACTTAAAAAGATGAGAGAGGCCTGTAATTTTCATCATAGGTATACCTCAACTATGAGAGACAAAATGAGAAAAAATAAAAATCCAGAAAATCACATTGTAGGATTTTTAAAGAATTTATTTGCAAATTATGGTGGAAAATAAGTATTTGGTCAATAACAAAATTTCATCTCAATACTTTGTTATATACCCTTTGTTGTCAATGACAGAGGTCAAACGTTTTCTGTAAGTCTTCACAAGGTTTTCACACACTGTTGCTGGTATTTTGGCCCATTCCTCCATGCAGATCTCCTCTAGAGCAGTAATGTTTTGGGGCTGTCGCTGGGCAACACGGACTTTCAACTCCCTCCAAAGATTTTCGATGGGGTTGAGATCTGGAGACTGGCTAGGCCACTCCAGGACCTTGAAATGCTTCTTACGAAGCCACTCCTTCGTTGCCCGGGCGGTGTGTTTGGGATCATTGTCATGCTGAAAGACCCAGCCACATTTCATCTTCAATGCCCTTGCTGATGGAAGGAGGTTTTCACTCAAAATCTCACGATACATGGCCCCATTCATTCTTTCATTTACACGGATCAGTCGTCCTGGCCCCTTTGCAGAAAAACAGCCCCAAAGCATGATGTTTCCACCCCTATGCTTCACAGTAGGTATGGTGTTCAGTAGGTATGGTGTTCTTTGGATGCAACTCAGCATTCTTTCTCCTCCAAACACGACAAGTTGAGTTTTTACCAAAAAGTTCTATTTTGGTTTCATCATTCTCCTAATCCTCTTCTGGATCATCCAAATGCTCTCTAGCAAACTTCAGTCGGGCCCGGACATGTACTGGCTTAAGCAGGGGGACACGTCTGGCACTCCAGGATTTGAGTCCCTGGCGGCGCAGTGTGTTACTGATGGTAGACTTTGTTACTTTGGTCCCAGCTCTCTGCAGGTCATTCACTAGGTCCCCCCGTGTGGTTCTGGGATTTTTGCTCACAGTTCTTGTGATCATTTTGACCCCACGGGGTGAGATCTTGCGTGGAGCCCCAGATCGAGGGAGATTATCAGTGGTCTTGTATGTCTTCCATTTTCTAATAATTGCTCCCACAGTTGATTTCTTCACACCAAGCTGCTTACCTATTGCAGATTCAGTCTTCCCAGCCTGGTGTAGGTCTACAATTTTGTTTCTGGTGTCCTTTGACAGCTCTTTGGTCTTGGCCGTGGTGGAGTTTGGAGTTGGACTGTTTGAGGTTGTGGACAGGTGTCTTTTATACTGATAATGAGTTCAAACAGATGCCATTAATACAGGTAACGAGTGGAGGACAGAGGACCCTCTTAAAGAAGAAGTTACAGGTCTGTGAGAGCCAGAAATCTTGCTTGTTTGTAGGTGACCAAATACTTATTTTACCGAGGAATTTACCAATAAATTCTTTAAAAATCCTACAATGTGATTTTCTGTTTTTTTTTTTCTCATTTTGTCTCTCATAGTTGAGGTATGCCTATGATGAAAATTACAGGCCTCTCTCATCTTTTTAAGTGGGAGAACTTGCACAATTGGTGGCTGACTAAATACTTTTTTGCCCCACTGTATATGTATATATATATATATATATATATATATATATATATATATATATATATATATATATATATATATATATATATGTGTGTGTGTATATATATATATATGTATATATGTATGTATGTATATATATATATATATATATATATATATATATATATATATATATATATATATATATATATATGTATGTATATATGTATATATATATATATATATATATATGTATGTATATATGTATATATATATATATATATATATATATATATATATATATATATATATATATATATATATATATATCAGTGGCGTTCCGTCCATATAAGCTGCGAATGCGAAGCTGCATACCCAGGCCGTCTGAGAGAATGAGTTCACGGGCTAATTAATATAAACATAATTATAAGTTGATCCCTTGTCATTTGAGATGTGACTTAAAGCTTAATAAAGTGTTAGAAATAAGTATGTAAAATTATTTATTTGAAAACAACGGTAATTTTCTGTAAATCTACGTCAGTGACGGAAGCTTCTGGGCAAGCGGATTCCCCGCAGCTTTCTCACTTCCGCTCTGTAGCTATGACTCGTCAGGATTGAGGCGCGTTCTCAGTGATTTGCTGGCAAGCGGGTGATTTAATGCATGAGGTAATCTGTCCGCGAAGCGCTTGCCCAAGCGGAAAAATGCGCTGCTGCTGCCAGATCTCGACTGCCGAAAATAACATTGTGTTTGATGCAAAACTAACTCAACTAAAATCAAATGAAAAAAACATCAAAACTGTTTATTTTCATGCTTTCTTAAGCAAAGCAAATTTTGAACGTCCACTAAAAACATATCTGGTCATAGTCAATGTTGAAGACGTTATTGTCAACATGCCTAAGTGGTAAATAAAAAATGGTTTATAAAAATGTATATAAAATTTTAAATAACAACAAATATCAGGAAAAAAAATAGGAAACAATACCTTTGTTTTCCGTATACTTGTGTCGCTCTTAAAGTTCTTCTCTGATTTTGTTGTTTTGCGACGTTACTTGGCAATATTTTAAATATGATTATTATTATTTTATTATTATTTTTGTAATTTTTTTTTTTTTTTTTTGCAGTATTTTGCACGGTCTATTATTGGAGTAGTGTCATCCGGGCGGGAGTTTTAACTCCTATTCACTGCGCATACCAGCATACCACTTAGCACTCAGCATACCAGCTTAAAAAAAGTCACCGCTCGCACCTGGGGGTGTAACGATTCACTCGTTTTCTCGATGCATCGATTACAAACCCTGACAATGCATATGCATCGATCTTGAAACATGGATTTTTGAATCGTGAATCGTCGATTTCGGACAGTAATCGATTTAAAACGCTAAGAATCGAATGAATCACGATTTCTATAGCGATTCAATGCTTTCAAAATATATACGCATTAAATTACTACAAGCATGAATTAATGGAGACCTTGAACAGCGTACTCTTTTATTATAATCTTAATCATAATCAATAAAGATGCATTTCTCTCTAAAGGCGCGTCTAATGAGGAGACGGCGAGTCAGGATCAGCAACTTCATCCTTGCGACACGGACTCAGAAAACATTAGTTTATTAGTAAATAATTCAAAATATCTCCTTACTATTTCCCGTGGACACATTCATGGTTATGTTTGCTGGGGCTTTGCAGCAAGCTTTAGCCTATTGCGTGCATTTGAATGCAGAACTCTTCAGCTGCGCTTAAGTCACTTGCGCTCACTGCTGCTTCGGGACACTAAACACCGCCGAGCAGCTCTCAGTCGCGGCAGCACCGTCTCGTGTTATTTCCACCAGCATGGCAATTTTTTTCCATCACTAATTGATGGATGTCTAAAATAAGGAGAAACCTAAAACAGGCCCAAGGCCCGGCCCGCGTCTGAACTAAGACGTGAAAATTGGCCCGAAGCCCGGCCCTAGGGGTGTAAAAAAGTCGGGGCCCATTGGGCTCTATTGCGTGTTCTAGACAGGCTGTCAGTCAGTGCAGTTTCATTTTTGTAACTTTCTTTGAGTGAGTTTTTAAACCGTTCATTCAACTACACGTTCAGAAACGCTGATTCATTCAAATAAAGATGTAATGAAACACGCTGTTGAAATCATTTTAACTTTGAGCGCCACTTTTAAAGGCTCAGCTGACCAGCAGAGCATCGATGCTCAGAGATTTCACTTTCCTTGGACATGAAAACATATTTTCACAAATATACAAGACTGAAGGAAGCCTGAAGGACAAACGCAGGTAATCGCACGCGCTCAGTCGATCACTCTCTAATTCGCAGTCTGTTTAGGCTTAAGTGCAAATCTACTGAGCCTTTGTACAAATCAGCATGGTACACATTATGTTATCATTACTAACTTATTTAATATTCAGTACACATGCACGAAGTGTAAAACGAGAAGGGCAACGAAAAAAGAAAACGCATATATTGCGGTTGCTGCGGTTGTTGCATTCCTGTGCGGTTGTTGCATTCCTCTGCGGTTATGCTCGTATTGCGATATTGCGGTTATCGCGACAGCCCTAACGATGACATCATCACTGTATGGCAGATTCTAAACATTCTAATGTATTTTGTCAAAAAATAATGTATATGGTCAGTTGGGAGATTTTCATTTACATTTACATTTCTTGAAGCATAAAGTTTAAAAAAATAATACATATAGAAATAAACCATCTACAAAAAGTTGGAATGGAGCCTGTATATTAAGCTGCTCAAAGTGAATTAACTGCTGTAATTTGCAGAGAATATACTAACATGATTGAAGAATATCAATATAATGCTGCTGTATCAATATAATACCAAAGCTTCAATCTGTGAGGGAGATGCACTGAAAGTGATTTTCAGCCAATACACAATATTGTCTTCACTTAAGCAAATGCAAAGGATTGTCTCTTCCTATGTCTCTTCAGCTAAGGCCAAAGACACATCTGTGAAACATAACATTTGTACATTCAAGCAAAATTATGTTTGCTGAAGACCACACAGTGTAGGAGTAACAAAACTGTTGCGGAGTAAGCAATATTATGAATAGAGAACTCATATTTTAGCCGGAAACAACGGTTTGACTTTAAAAACATTTTAATGATGAATGTTTCTTACAAACACAAGACGCTGGCTTCACAAGATATTAACTGATGGACTGGAGTGGTGTGGATTACTTGTGGATTATTGTGATGTTTTCTGACGGCACCCATTCACTGCAGAGGATCATTGGTGAACA
Source organism: Spinibarbus caldwelli (assembly GCA_039654775.1). Classification (NCBI taxonomy): domain Eukaryota; kingdom Metazoa; phylum Chordata; class Actinopteri; order Cypriniformes; family Cyprinidae; genus Spinibarbus; species Spinibarbus caldwelli. The sequence continues at coordinate 30,393,452 of CM077237.1, forward strand.
AGTGATGGAAATTTCTCCAAATCTGTTCAGATGAAGAAACAAACTCATCTACATCTTACATAACCTGAGGGTGAGTAAATGTTAAGCTAATTGTCATTTTTGGGTAAACTATTCCTTTTAAAGGAAATGTCTGAGTTGATTTTCAAATCTGAGAACACTGTTTTCTTCTAAAGAGGACACACTGAGATTGCTGGAGTCTCAGGAGAAACATCTTAAAATGGGAGATTTAATCTCCATTTGCTCTCTATGTAATCTCATTGCCGTCTAGGCAAAACAAATGAGATGTTAAAGAGATCTCATTTGTGATTTTGCATTCCCATGGGTAATGACATGAATACCAATGTCAACTAGTTTAGTGAAAAACTTAAAGGGGTAGTTCACCCAATTCTGCCATGAGGGTGAGCAAATGACAACAGAATTTTATTTTTTGAGTGAATTATGCATTTAAGACAATCCTAAAGGCACAAATACACAAAAACCAAGAGGCAATCCATGCAAATTGTGGACTCTACTTTTAAAGACACACTATGCACATTGATCGACATATACACACGCTGATGGGTGAACCTGGTTCACCGGGTTTGCTGTAGGCTTTCATCACTGAAAGATAGAAAAGTGCTCTTGGCACATTTGAGGACTATGTGATTTTATTTTCTTTTGGCTTCAGGCTGCAAGAGAAAACAGAACACTGATAGTTTAGTATAAGAAAAATTTCCTAATATTCTTTTCCAGTTTGTGTGTTAGCTTAGATGAGATCATTTCTCATAAGTCACTAGGATGCTGTTTTCCCACTTAAAGTCAATATGAAATGGCATTCATTTTAATCCTCCAAAAGAGTTAAAGTTTTGTATTTAATTGAATTAAAATGGTCAAAATTATTGCCCTAACATAACATGAATATAACAAAAATTTTAACCAGTGAGATATATATTTAAAATAAAATTTTCACTGCTTTTGAAATAAGTCTCTTCTGCTCACCAAGGCTGTATTTACTTAATGAAAAATAAAGCAAAAACACCAATATTGTGAAATATTATTACAATTTAAAATTACTGTTTTCTATCTAAATTTATTTTAAGATCTGATTTATTCAATACAAAGCTGAATTTTGAGCATCATTACTCCAGTTTTCAGTGTCACATGATCCATCAGAAATCATTCTAATATGCTGATTTGCTGCTCAAGAAACATTTCTGATTATCAATGTTGAAATCATTCAGTCAAGTTTAATTTCATGTTGACTTTAGTACTAAGTGCAATTAAACCAGAAACTTAATTCAACCAAACCACCGATCAGCGATTACATCTGCAGTCCCTGATGAAACGCCAGCGTCCAGAAGTGTGTGTGTGTGTGTGTGTGTGTGTGTGTGTGTGTGTGAACAATTCATGTATAAAAGATGATTTCAAAGTGCTGCTGTCAGCTGAAGCCTGTAGCTATGATTATAAAGACCACTGAGAACAAACCGCCCACACACACACACACACACACACACACACACACACACCTGCATCGTACAGCTTTAGAAATCAAGCCTGTCCAGAGGAAAATGTAACTGCTAAATGTAAAGTTTCTCTTTCTGGGAACTTCTTGGAAAAAATTTTCTCAGATGTTTCTCCTAAATGCCTTGGGAGAAACAATACCACAAACCAGTAAGTAGTTATCATACAATAAGAATATAGATCAATAAAATCAATGTGGATAGCAGCTCAGGTTATTTGGTATTTGATGAGAAACATCTGAGTTCTCCTCTAAGACATTACTACTGGGTAATGTCACTGGGAAAAAAAAAAAAGACAAATAATTCTCACTCATTTCGCATTGCATCACTTGCTCAACAATGGATCCTCTGCAGTGAATGGGTGCTGTCAGAATGAGAGTCCAAACAGCTGATAAAAACATCACTCCAGTACATCAATTTACATCTTGTGAAGTGAAAAGCTGTATTTGTAAGAAATAAATCCATCAAGACATCTTAACTTCAAACTGTTGCTTCAGGCCAAAATACCATTCCATAAACCATAATAACACTTCCTCCAGTGAAAAAGTCATCTCATCTGAATCAGGAGAGAAATATGCACAGATCAAGCACCATTTACAAGCCAAAACAGTCCAAAACAGCTCTAAAGATTGATTTTCACTGGAGGAAGCGTTATTATGGACTCATTTTTTGGCCAGAAGTGATGGATTAATGTTAAAACATCTTAATGATGGATTTGTTTCTTACAAACACACAGCTTTTGGCATCACAAGATGTTAATTGATGGACTGGAATTTTGTAGATTACTTGTGGATTATTGCAGTGTTTTCATCAGCTGTTTGGACTCTCATTCTGACGGCACCCATTCACTGCAGAGGATGATGTAATGCTAAATTTCCACAAATCTGTTCCCATGAAGAAACAAACTTATTTACATTTTAGACTCTGAGTAAACTTTTAGAAAATGTTCATTTTTGGGTGAACTGTTCCTTTAAGGCAGTGTTACTCGTTGGACGGCTCACCAAGCTTTAATTTGTGGCTCGCATCATATCATCGTAAATAATACGATGATATGATCAATACAGATATTTCATAAAAACATTAAAAACAAGCAGGGCTATAACATAACCCATTAAAAACTTACACCGTGTCTACATAGGACACGAGCATCGCGGTGCGACGCGACAAAAGATAATAGAACCCATTATTATTAGGGCTTTATGATTTCCGCAAAACGGAAAATGCAGACAGAATCGTGGAATCCAGTCATAAAAACAGAATTTACTGTTTAACGCAGAATGTCACAGAATTTGTCAGAGTTTGGATGACTAAATCAAAAGTAGGTCATTACACTTAAATCAAATCGTGATATTGACTAGTATCTGTGAATATTAAGCTGCAAAAATACCATTTAAATATGAATCCTGCGTGTCTCTTTATGAATGAATGGCACAGATGCGCGGTTTCGTTTACTACACACATAGTCTACTGAAGCACGTTCAGCGTCTGCAGTCTCGCTAAATGAGGACATAAATACATGAACAACAGTCAGTGCTCTATTACAAATTATTTATATTTAAAAAATACCCAAAACAGCGGAATTACAAGATGGAAATATAGACTAGAAAGATATTTAATCTTGCTCTGCCCTTACGTCCATGACATTGACTCACTGCGGAGTTGTTTTGGCAATCTTTCCAGCTCTTAATGCCAAATGTGCTCTTGGATGGTTAGATAGCTACATGATGGGCTAATGTAGAAGCAAATAGCTTTAAATAAATACCTTTAAAAATAACTTTAAATAACTTAAAAAAATAAAAAAAAACTTTGTATTGCATTGCATATTGTATGTTCAGGGATGACAGATTGATAAGCAGACATGCTATTTATGACTGGATGTAACTTTTGATACTTTGCGGTAAAAGTGGCTCTCCTATTGACTTTGTCCTATAGGTGCGGCTTTCATGAAAAAAATAGTGAAGACCACTGCTTTAAGGTCTGATATATATATAGTTTCACTATATTGTCAGTATAGTGTGACTTCAAAGAGATGAAATAGAATGCATTACATAACAAGTGATAAAACAAATCATCCTGTCTGCAAACTCGTGGCTTGTGCTGTATTTCTTTAGGGGGCATCAGTAGCAGTTCCAGTATTATTAGCTGTGACCCGTCAGTTTGAATTATGCATGGTCTCCAGGAGAAAGCAGGCAGAGATCAAAGGTCACAGAGGGCAGATTTCTAGTGTAGAATTCCTGTCAAAAACAGACACAGATACGCCATTGAATCAACTCATCACGAGGTCTAAACTAATCATCACTATCATGTGACGTCAATATTCTGAGTCAGTTTCCTGTCAGCGCCTTGTTGTTATCTCAGGCTGCCTGGCGGACATCTCGGCATGGATGAAAGAACATCACCTACAGCTCAACCTGGCAAAGACTGAGCTTCTTGTCTTCCCTGCTACTCCAACCCTACAGCATGACTTCACGATTCAGTTAGGTTCATCAACAATTGCCCCATCAACTTCGGTCAGAAATCTCGGTGTAATCTTTGATGACCAATTGACCTTCAAAGAGCACATTGCAAAGACCGCTCGATCTTGCAGGTTTGCACTACACATCAGAAAGATCAGGCCCTTTCTGACAGAGCATGGTGCACAACTTCTTGTCCAGGCCCTTGTCATTTCTAGGCTGGACTACTGCAATGCTCTTCTGGCTGGACTTCCATCAAACACAATCAAACCTCTACAAATGATTCAGAATGCAGCGGCACGTCTGGTCTTCAATGAGCCCAAAAGAGCCCATGTTACACCTCTCTTTATCTCCTTGCACTGGCTACCAGTTGCAGCTCGGATCAAGTTCAAGACACTGATGCTTGCATATAGAACAACCACAGGCTCAGCACCCGCCTACTTCCACTCAATATTACGAATCTACACCCCCTCCAGCAGTCTGAGATCTGCTAGTGAGTGACGCCTCGTGGTACCATCACAGAGAGGCTCAAAATCACTCTCCAGAACATTCTCATTCACCATTCCTGGCTGGTGGAATGATCTTCCCACCCCTATCCGGAATGCTGGATCCCTACCAATCTTTAAGCAACAACTGAAAACTCATCTCTTTCAGCACTACTTGACTTCATCCTAAAAAAAAAAAAAAAAAAAAAATTCTTTCTCTTTATTTATTCCTTTCCTTTCTAGCTTGTACTTATTTGAACAATGCCTGAGACTTGTTGTTACAAGCACTTCCTCTGTCTGATTGCCTCTTCTAGACGAATCGCTTTATGTATTCCCCAATTGTAAGTCGCTTTGGATAAAAGCGTCTGCTAAATGACTAAATGTAAATGTAAATGTAAATGTTATCTACTCAGAGGGGTGATAAAACTAATTTGATCAGGAAAACAAGATCTTTTGTATCAAGAAGCACCTCGTGACGTCTCGTGGGCGCAATGTAGGGGTGTTCGATATGACGATTTTTGAATGTGGACGATAAAAATGTCTCAACGATCTGCTTTTGAAGAAATATCGTAGTATCGTGCTACAGCGCACATTCTATCAATTACAGTTCTGGTGCCGCCGTATCAATATACTGTACAACACGACATACAGCGGTAGAGTTACTCTGCACTTATTCGCGATCGCAAAAGTACATTATTTCCATACAAGCCTTGCCAGTTAAATGTTTCCTTCGCACACTGGTCTGACGTGCGCTTTTTCTGAGCGCATACACCAGAAGCGCGCGCACTAAAAAGCCTGTCTAACAGCGCCTGATTACTGAACTAAGTTATCTTTTGTGCTAATATTGTCAAAACACACAAGGTTTACATATAGACTCAGCTGGTTATGTCTAAAATGAAAGTAAACAGATGAGAGAGAAACGGATGCATGCCTGTATATTAGATGCGTGCAGATCTTAAAGGGACAGTACTAAAATTGCTGCAGACTGTCATTAAAGGGAGAGTTCACCCTAAAATTTAATTTCTGTCATTATTTACTCACTCACATGTTGTCCCAAACCTGTATTAATTTCTTTCTTGTGCTGAACACAAAAGAAAATATTTTGAAGAATGTGGGTATCTAAACAGTTGCTGGTCCAAATTGCATTTGATAGTAGGAAAAAAAATCCTATGTAAGTCACTGTGGACCAGCAACTGTTTGGTTTTCCACGTTCTTCAAAATAGCATTTATGTTTAGCAGAAGAAAGAAACTCACTCAGGTTTAAAACAACTTTTGAGTAAATTATGGTATAAAAATAAAACACTATGACAGAATTGACAGACAGATGACAGAATTTTTATTTTTGTTTGAACTATTCCTTTAACGTTAATAAAACAACAAAACGCAAAGAGAAAAATCACTCACTACTCTTGACTGAAAAACTTTAATACAGTTGCTTTAGGAATCAGTCTATATAGTGTTTTATTTTTATATTTGTTCATTCACGCTAAATACACCTATTGTACCTGAAAATAAAGCACTGTTTGTTTTATTTGTATTTTATGTGCATTTGTAATGTGTATCTTTGTTCTAATTTTTAAATAAGAAAGATAAAATAATGACAAAGATTTTTATCTTCTCCCACTTTGCCCTAAATATCTGCCATTCTTTTTTTTTTTCTTTCTTTTTTACCTTGAAAGGCTTTGTCTTTATAATAGTGAAATAAGTTTGGCTGTAATGCTCAGACAACCTGCAAAATAGTAAAACCAACATGACAAAGAATCGTGATAAAATCGTGAATCGTAATATTTCTAAAAAAAATCGTGATATGATATTTTTTCCATATCGCCCACCCCTAGCGCAATGTAGTATAGTAATGCACTATAGCCAAACGGAAAAGGATGATTAAAGTATCTGATGCCCTCAGGCCTGCAAACACAGGACATCAGGATCTATACAATGTGACTATCCCATGACTCGCTTCCTGCTCTTCTGCGCTTTCAACTCTTTTCTTTAATGAACAGAAAATTTCAATAAACGATTTCAAAAGACAATCAGAGCAACTACATCCACAAATGTTGTATTTTATGTCTTTTATATGCTTGCTGTGTTTACTGGAACCTATGATATTTTAATCTTTGCCTTATAACCCTTTTCTGAGCAGATAAATGCTATTAACATATGTGTGAATTATGTTAAGCTTAGTTTCTTATGAATGGTCACGATAATTGCAGAACATTGGTGTGAATGAAAAGGTGGTATTCGGTATCATACTCGGGTGACAGCACTTTATAGAAGTTATTACCAGAAGTTGCAGAAATATTCCCCACGTGGAATATTAAGTAGCATGTGATTCATGCATGATAAGGAACAGTACGGGGCATGGTTAAAGCCCTGCAACAACGTCTGATTGGAAGATTGCGTCGAGGGATGGACAAAATCAGCCCGCTTAAGAACTGGATACAAAGCCTTCGTCACTCGCTCGCTCTCTCGATCTTTGGCTGTTTTGCCTTTGTTGACCGCGCTACAAAGCACTCACATGCGGTAACATCACGCTAGTGAGACTCCAGAACTCAAACACTTCATCAAACTTCATGACACACAAAGATCTTCAAAGCCTAAAGTCTTTGCAAACAGACTCCCGAAGAACGCCGAGCACGTCATTCTCAAGTAACCAGAAAACCAACCAATCACCGGAGGGCTTTCCCAGAAAGACGTCATCCAACGGCCGCTCAGCAGCCAATCCGCAGCCCCGGGATTCCCTCAGGCAAGCCATCGAGGAAGCCCGCTGTCAGCTGTCAACTCAAACGCAAGTAGCAAACAAAATCTCCGTTCTTGCTGGAAACTGGTGAATTGACCTTAAAGCAGTAACGATAAGCTAAGAATCTCTGCTTTATGAGTTTTCTCAGGTTGAATTTAAAGAACTAGTAGCTAGTACTAGAATTCTGGGAACTTCATGCAAACGCAGCAACTCATTTCCTGAACCTTGTGTGTGTGTGTGTGTGTGTGTGTGTATGGTAGGTTAGTTTAATGTATTGTTAGAATAACAGTTAGCAAATAAACTTTTGTTACATTTTAAAGAGCAGTGTTTGTGTTTTGTACTTGATCAGTTACTGCCTTGCGCTTTCGATCCTTTGTTACCTTGCTCAAAATTAATAAGAATACCATTTTGTTTGTATTGTCGTTTGCCATGAAGTAATACCAACAGAACTGATAAGACGCACTAAATTTGACTAAGACGCTGGACGACTAGTTGATAACGTGTAAGAAATAAATCTTGAATCAGGTCAATTTAAAGAAATCAACATCGAATCTTTAAGAATCGATTCCCTAAAAGCTAAAATAAGAGCTAAACCCTTACACTAGTACGCTCTCAACAGTTCACATTACTCCAATATGATTCCTGACTTCATCCTAATTAAGTCATTCAAAACACTAGCTTCTGGCTGCAGAACAGAGAAGAGTGACATCATATCCTGTCTCACAAAGCTTGAATTGGACTTTTTACATTTCTATTTATCCATCGGCATATTACTACTACTGTATTCTTCTAATGATCAATCTGCTGCTTTGAATCAATCTGTATTGTATAAATCGCTATCAATAAAGGTGACTTGATTTGACAAGCTAGTGCATGTTATCAGCCGTTCACACTGTTAATTGAAAATGAATCTTAATTCAGCACTCATGGCGTGAGATGCTGGAAAAAAAAGACTGCAACTGTGAAAAACTTTCATCTAATGCACGTTTATACAGAAAAAAACATTTAAAAACAGCTAAGAATGCATCTTGTATGAATAGACAGTTGTGAGTTCTTTTTATTGCACCAATTAAAATCACTGATTAACAGTTACAATGTATATTGCAATCATGATGATAACCGTGACATGCTAGGTTCATTTGCAATATATTATGCATATTTGATATATCATGCAAACATGTACCTATTCATTTTCATCAAAATGTTTTGTGTAAAAATGCAAAAAATAATCTAGACTACATATGAACACTGCATAAATCTAACAGCATTTTGTGAAGTTTATGCTTAAAACAAGAATAACAATGCACTAAGAAATATAAACTGAATTCAATATATAAACTTTAATAAACAAGTTTTGCTTCTCAAGTAAACTGATCTTGTTTTAAGGATGTTTGGATCAGGGTTATTATAGTTAACCAAAACTAAAAGCATAAAAAAACATTTTGTTACTTGAAATGAACATTAACTGAAAAAAAAATGTAAACATATTTGATTTCAGCTAGTTTCAAAGGCCGCATTTTAAATTTTAGTTTAATTTGATATACTAAAAAAAAAAAAAAAAACTACAACTGAAATTAATGTTTTTAAAAAACTGATAAAAATGACAAAATTACAATCGCAACAAAAACGAAAACTTTAAGTAAGATTAAAATGAAAAAGAAAAATTTAAATAAAAACTATAAAAGCATCTCATTGACACTAAAATAACACTGGTTTAGATATGCTAACTGAAAAAACATTTTTGGTGTTTCCTACTTAAATTTCAACTGATTTCATGACTTGTTAAATTATTTTACACAATATTAATGTGACACTACAACTGTGTATATATGTTTATTGTGTATACATATTTATTAATAACAAAATGTTTTTGTATGTCACATAAAATTAACCCTCTAAGTGCCAAAGTTGCAAAATAGCGACAAGACGTCATACTTAATAAAATAGACTGTAGTTCCTAATATGGTGTAATATCTAATTTGTATTCCCTACCACTAGATGGCAGACATGTAGTACTTCAATTCTAGACCAAAATTACGTCATGTTCCTATTAAAAGTGTTCGAGGAAATAGCAGAGCAAGTGAGCTATCGTGTCATTGATGCGGAAGCAGTTCAGTTCATAGCGTGAGAGTAAATTGTGAGATTTGTGAGAGAAAATCGCCAAATGGCTAATAAAAAGTTGTACCGTGAGGATGTGTTGCAAATGTTATTCGCCGATTCTGATTCTGAAGGGGAATATTTGCCTTTTGGAAATGACAATTGGTTGTCTAATAATCGTGGTTCTCCCGGTACATCTTTGCAGCGCAATGGTGCCGCTGTGCAAGGCGAGAGTGTTCACGAAGCACAAACAAGTGATCATTTCGACCCTTTGCCCAATGGGAATGGGGGTGACAGGGGTGAACGTGGTCGTAGTGTTCATAGGAGTTGCTAGAGGTAGAGGCAGCAGGGGTAGGAGAAATAGGGCTGGAAGTAGCACTAGCTCTTTGGATCCAGTCAGAGCGGCTCTGGATCCAGTGCCTCAAAGAGGTGGGAGTGGCCGCGGTACACATGGCCGTGCTGTGCGTGGGAGAGCCGGGAGACATGGTAGAGGCAGCAGGGGTGATCTGGATCTAAACAGGGCTGGAAATAGCGATGACAATGGTGGCTGGGTTTATTTGAGAAATGAAGAAGTGTATCAGGACTGGATCAAACGCTTTGATGAGCCTGTTGGTTATCTAGGAGAGAAAGATTTGACCAGTACTGCACCCTTAGACTTTCTGTCCCTCTTTCTGACTGATGACTTCTGGAACCTCATTACAAATGAAACCAACAGATATGCTCATCAGTTTCTAAACTCCCAACAGCTGAAACCCAATTCCAGATTCCAGATCTATTATTTCCTGAATATTACTGATGAACTGATCAAAAAGTAGGCTACTGTTCAAATGCATTTTACTACTATATAGTATAGTAATATAGCAATAATTTAGTACTTTCTCCTGTTTTATTGTTGGCTTCCTCTTTTCAGATCATTTGGAATGAGAATAAAAAGACAACAAAAAAAAAACATGCAAATAAGTTCAAACATCAATTCAATATCCACTATTTCCTGAATATTATGAAATTCAAGATGGCCGCCCCTGATGACGTCATAATATGCAAATTAGATGAGTATATTTACACCCCACATAAACTTCCGGTCATGCCCAACATTTTTCTAATTTACAGTAGATCTCTATCTTTAACCCCTTTCAAGCCACAAGCTTTTGAAATCTTGATGTCAAAATCCAGCATTTTTCCAAAAATCCCTGGTGCCTAAAGGGTTAACAGGACTCAATTAATGATATATGTTAGAGTGGCTGTGCAGTGTGTCAAAAATAGATCCGTCAAATTACCAGCTTTGATGATTAACATGCGATTTAGTTAGGTTGTGTTGTGATGCACTGCTTACATTCAGTACAGACACTATGTTTAACACTATTCTTCTTGCAAGAACTGGTATTTTTACTTCAGGACAAGAAAATCCAGTTCATACTTCTATCTAAATCAGAGAATAGCATGCATTCAGCAGCACTTTCTAAACCTTTTCTTGACTCAGTGTCTATTTCTGTCTCTTACACAAAACACACAACAGTCCAGGTGTCCAAACACCCAACAAACACATACACGCACACACACAGCTGGCTTCAGAGAAAAAAAAGAAAAAAGAATTAAACAAGAAATACATAAACTTAGGACAAGGCAAAAAATATGCAGATGACTGGTCCAACATGAGCTGTCATAACCTTGAAGAGGAGCCCACGAGTGTGTTCTATTTATACCTGCGCTACTGAACTAAGTGTAGTTTGTTAGGGAGTGTGTGTGGGAGTAAAGCTGTACGAATGCTTATCTAACATCACTGACTAAAGACACAGAGAGAGACGGAAATAGAAACAGAGAGAGAAAGAAAAGGAACAGTGCTTTCAACGTCCGTTCTATTTAATTTCGAGAAGCAAAGTAAATCAGGATGGAAATGATGCAACTGAAAGGATGTTCGTGTATCTCAGGGGTTCCCAAACTCTTTTTGTCAGCTGAATCTCTTTAATCTAAATTATTTAGTAGGAAAATGTTAGCTTCCCAGCACATACACAGCGAAAATGTTTTGTCAAGTAGAACAAAATGTGCTTCATATGGTAGCATGTAAATTAACTGGTTTTATTCGAGTCAAAAATATTAAGACCAAATCAACCTGACTACTATACTTTACACTAGTCTTTCCCAAACCAGATTTCTCTCTCAAATAGCCAGGAGGTCTGTGGGAAATTTCTAAATTATGAACAAAAATCTCATTTTTAAACTAAATTTTCTGTTTCCAGCAGCCTAGATTCTGTAAGTATATTTCCCATTCATTTTTTTCCATGGAAAATAGCCAGATATTCATGATATACCTAAAATAATTAGTTAACATTATATATTTACTTATTTACTTTTATATTTATTATATATAATTATAAATTTATTTATTTTTATTTATTTTTTATTTTTTGTGTTATGCACTTAAATTATGCTCTTAATAAAAATTAATAAAAAATAGTTTAATAAAAAAAAAATAATAATAATAATAAATTGCCATGGTTTATAAATTAATCAAAATACAAATAGACAATACATGATCTCATGTGGCACAGGTTATGAAAGTATACTTTTCACTCATTTCTTTTTCACAGACTTTTCAAAAATGTACTTTATCAGAGTTTCAAGCTTTAAACCAAACTAACAAGCTCCCAGAGAAATCACAACATTAAAAAAATTTATTTGAAGTAAAAAAAGTATCAGAAAATCTGAAAAAAAAAAGAAACCAAATTTACAACCATTTGTAAAATCAAATCAGCAAGGACAGTGTAAAACCACAGAAAAGAGTATAAAAAGTATTGTTTTGTTTTTTTCATGCTTTATATTTTAACTAAACTTTAATTAATTTTCATTTTTTAAAGAAACAGCACTATATTTAGACACAACACTATATATTTACTCAAAATTCACTCCAAAACAATAATAATAAAAAAGGAAACATACTCAGAAGTTCATAATCAGCCAAATAGGTAAAGATATCAGCCGATACTGATCATCTCAAAATGGCTAATGTCATCAGATTCTATCACTAGTCCTAACCATGTTTACTGAGTTCATCTAACCAAAGGTCTGAATAACATCTGCTATCTGACTCTTCGCTATGGTTAAGTATTAGCGTTCAGCTTGCATTAAGATAGCTATCTTTCTGATTCGTTCTTTCTCCATTTCTTTCCTTCTCTCCATCCCAATTATTTCCAACTCACCTGCTTGCAATTTTTCAAGTAATATGTATTCAAGATTGTTGCGCGCTGAATGCGGCAGGTCCGTTCTATTTATTTTCTCCAAAATAACTTTGAGAAGCAAAAAAATGCTTAGAATTCATTTGCAAGATTTTTTTTTTGCAGAAAGGGTGGGAAAAGAATATCGGAATAAACTGGGCATGAAGAGGAAAGAGAGAGTGACGAAGGAAAGCAATCTTGTTAGCGGGCCGCCGTAGCCCAGGGAAGATTTCTATCAGACGCACGTATAGGGAGAGGCATCCATTTAGAAAATGGCTTTTCTGCACATGCTGGACCATTTAGCACTCCCTGTGACGACTCCTGTTTGGGCCGGAGATAAATGCGCTCTCACAGACTCACTGCACACACACACACACTCTCACACTCAGACCACAGACTCAGCAACCTCCAGCTACTGAGAGTGCAAACACAGACTTGCATGCATTCAGTGTCCCAAACTGATTTTCTAAAAGACACACACATATATGGATGGACAAATTAAAATATATTTTGCCCACGCAAATAACTGAGAATGTTTAGCCTCCCTATCAGTTACTCTGCTGTGTATGCCAGCAGAATACATTTAATGCTAACAAACAAAAACTGCCAGAGCTTGAAAACGGAAATAGCCCAAGATATAATTTACTGGAAATAATATGTTAATATTTAAATATAAAATTAAAATGGTATACATACACAATAGTCTGAGACCAAAATATTTCTGAACATATTATGTTAATATTAATATATTATCTATCTATCTATCTATCTATCTATCTATCTATCTATCTATCTACACCGTGTGCCAAATTATTAGGCAAGTTGATATTCTGGTCATATTTTTTTCCAAGAACATTTTACCAATTCCAAACCATATCAATCTTAATAACTACTACTGACTTTGTATTTAATCATTTATAAGTGATATATAATTGTCCATGAAGGCTGGAAGTCAAAAACTCCTAATATTCAGGTGTGCCGAATTATTAGGCAGGTTTTCTTTTACAGATAAAATGAGCCAAAAAAAGAGATTAAACTCAAACTAAAAGTCAAAAATTATTACATCCCCATGAGAAGGATGCAATACTAATGCAATAATAGAATTTGCAAAGTTAGGGTATGACCATTGGGCAGCGAAATGCTCATTGGATCAGTACGGTCAGAAAAAAACAGGTGGAGAAGAAAAGACACTTGTTTACTGCAAAAGAATTAAGAAGAATTAGGTGAAGAATTAGGTGAGAAACCATCAGGAACCATTTAGTCTCCAGCGCCACCATTCTCCGAAACTGCAACCTTCCTGGAGTCTCCACAAGTGCAATGTGTCATGTTCTCAGAGACTTTGCTTGGGTAAAAAATCCTAAAAAATGACCCTCACTTAATAAGAATAACATGCTGAAGTGTTGTGAAATACATTAAGACTGATTTTTCATAGGCTTTATGCGCAGATAAGTTTTGAGTGACTCTTGAAGAACCAGCACCACATCCTCTTGTACCACTGTTTGAAGAATTTATCTTCCAGAATCTGGCAGTACGTTTTAGGAGCTCATTTTTAGTCCATCTCGTATCCTGAAAAGTCTGTCTTGCAGAGATTGACTAAAACGAGCTCCTAAAACGTACTGCCAGATACTGGAAGATAAATTCTTCAAACAGTGGTACAAGAGGATGTGGTGCTGGTCCTTCAAGAGTCACTCAAAACGTACCTGTCTTAATACAATTTTTATTATTTTTATTATGATTATTATCAGATGGCGATAAAGATTCAACTATTCAACATTTTTATTTTATTATTTTTATATTTTATTATTTTTTATTTTTTATTTTTAGATATTTTTATTAGCCCATAATCTAATTTGTAATGGAAAATGCATTAAAAACAACAATTTACTTCCATGGTCTCAGACTATTTAAATATTAACAAATTATTTCTTAAGATTTTACAAATAATACAGAATTATCATTTAACAAGTAAAACATACATGTGAAATATTGTATACAATACAAAATATATAGTACTTCAGGCTTTCAGAAACTACTGTGAAATTATTGCTTAGTGCCCAAGACTGTGTGATCGCTGTCAACAGAAAATGATTGTTATGAAATGTCACTACTGAAACGACCACAAAAAAACACTGCTATTACTGTAATCATCTTATGCAACCACTGTTATCATAACATCAGAAACAAGTTAAAGCTTCTTCCTAAGGCACCACAACAAAGGTAAATAATACAGTGTGATGATTATGGTCGCTTCCACGCTGATGTACTGAAGAGAGGCGCCTTTGCCCTAAAGCTCTGAAACTACACAATATTTTTCCATCTAGCACGGCAGCACGGTGTAAAACAAGTTAAAGATGTTCAACTTACTCCTTTCATTTGCTGGACTCCGGTGACGAGCTGCAGCACCTTCTCCAGTTCCTTCTCTATGCGACCTGCCCAGTGCATCATCCTGTTAGACACAGAAAGCACCGGTTAACAGCAATGCAAATTTCCAATAATTACCATCATATAATGGCTAAATCTCAAATCATACACAATTTGTACTATAAAGTGAGCGGCAACAGAATTTGGCATTCTATACAATACAATACTGGCATATTATAACATATTCAAAAAATGAAATTAAATAAATTGAATGAAATTAAATTAAATGAAGCTACTTATTTTTGTTTCCAATTGCCCAGGAGTTTAAAATAAAATAAAATAATGCGAATGTGATGAAATTAGAATGACATCACTTATTTTTTCCAGCTGTCCAGGAGTTGGCAATGTGACTACAGTTATTAAATTAAATAATAACAAAATAAAAAATAAAATAAAATAAAAGGAATGGAATGGAATGAAAATGTGATGAAATTGGAATGACAGCACTTATTTTTTTCCAGCTGTCCAGGAGTTGGCAAGGTGACTAGTTATTGAAATAAATAAAATAAAATAAAATAAAATAAAATAAAACCACTTTTATTTGTCTGTGACCTCGTGACCTTGAATGTCTCAGGAGCTGTCAATCTAACACTTTTTATGGATTTCCAAGTGTCATATTTTTTAAGCAGTAAAGACTTCCAAATTACAATATTAAAGATTTCAGTGAAATCGAAATTGGAGTTGCATTGCTTTTAGTGCATGTCCATTAGCTTTAAGGTCATCTAATGCACTCCATCTTCTTGTTTTAAGAGGTAATATGTCAACACATTAAATAAAACTGTGCTCACCGACTCATTTCATTGGGTCTAATATTTAAATTATTCCAGTGAGCGATCTGAAAACGGACTATATTACCACTCTGTTTTCATATACTGGTTTTACAGACAGTGTGACATTTCATAAATAGCGTAATATCTACTAGAGCACATCTGCAGTCATGAGGTGTTTTAACATTCAGTGTTTGGGAAACTGATGGAGAACATTACAGGGGAATTTCAGCAGTGTCACACAAACCCTATAACAGTTTTATCTGCTCTTGCCTAATGGTCAGAGATTTGCAACCACGGCCCGGGGTCAGAAATAACCCTTATCTGTGTTACACAGCCTGAGAATAGCCCCAAAAGAAATGCTGCATGTGTGTGTGTGTTTCTGACTGAGCAGTCTTATTTACTTGATAAGAATGACTGAACCCAGCTATTCTATTAGCATTTAATAATATAATGTGTTTAAAAATAAATATATTATTTCTTAAGAGTGCGCATTCCCTGTGAATTTTTCTGTTTTTCCTCATACACTGACATCTAGTTGAATTCCAGAAACCAGATTGTGAATGAATCACTCTTTGAACTGGATCAACTGATTCACTAAAAAGATCAGACTCAAAAGAACAATTCATTCACCAAACAGCTGTTGCTGCTTCTTCTTTCATAAATTAAATGAATGAATGAAATAGTTTGTAGTTTATCATCAAAAGTTATTGTGTGACTTCAAAAGAGCCGCATGAACTACTTACAATACTTATAGTGCTTTTCTGTCATTTTTTGTAGCTTAAAAGGACCAGAGATTATACTGACAAGATTAGACAGTTTTGTGAAGTAAAAAAAATAATAATAATAATAAAAATTTACAATTTAATGTAATTAAAAGAAAAGAAAAAAAGTAAATTTAAAATATAATAAAATAATTAAATTAAATTACAATTATTGAAATTAAATTAAAATAAAAACAAAATAAATAACTGGAATGACAGTGCTTGTTCTTTAAATAAAATAAAATAAAATAAATGTACTGGCTAAAAGTTAGAATTTCACCATCATACTGTTAAAAAATAACAGTGTTTATATTTTACAGGCATTTTACCTGTATTTTGCACTTCATTGCGTTGTGTTTTAGGGTTAATGGAAATGTCCAAAGCATTAACAGATGATGTCCTGGCATAAAATTACCATTACATTTTCTTCTTCTTCTTCTTTATTTATTTATTTATAGTTTTTTTTTTTACAGTGCAGTACTGAATTCAATTGTTGTTTGATAAAAGTATGCTATTTGTGACCCTGGACCACAAAACCAGTCTTAAGTAGCACAGGTATATTTGTAGCAATAGCCAAAAATACATTGTATGGGTCAAAATTATCGATTTTTCTTTTATGCCAAAATCATTAGGATATTAAGTAAAGATCATGCTCCATGAAGATATTTTGTACATTTCCTACTGTAAATATATCAAAACTTAATTTTTGATTAGCAATATGCATTGCTATGAACTTCATTTGGACAACTTTAAAGGCGATTTTCTCAATATGTTTATTTTTTTGCGCCCTCAGATTCCAGATTTTCAAATAGTTGTATCTCGGCCAAATATTGTCCTATCCTAACATATATCAATGGAAAGTTTATTTATTCAGCTTTCATGTGATGTATAAAGAGTCACATTTGGGATTTGGCAAATAAATAGCATTGACACTGTTATAACATCAAAGATATTAGAAATTAGGAGAAGTCAAAGGCATTCAATCAAAACAGATGGACAAAACAGTATTTTCAGATACGCAGCAGGACTTTTATGAGTTATTAGCATTTGACATTAATTTTATATCAGAAAACTGACAGTCTGTTTCATACTGCAGGGGTGATAATGAACAATTAATATAAATGTTTTTATTTGGACTGTGACCTTGAATGTCCCAGGAGGAGGAATAACAGCTTACAGATTTACAAAGACATTTGCATGAGTACATGATGACAGGACCTTTATTTTGAGGTGAACTGTCACTTAAAGAAAGTAAACAGGCTCAGTTTGGATTCATCTTGACTTTAATCACTACTCCTCCAAACTCTCTCTGTAAATCTTTCTCTCTCTCTCGCAATGGGCTGCTCAGCTGTTGGCAGGTAAGAGTGGATGTTTAAGGAGCCGAATAATAAAGAAAGTCCAGTTCTGACAGAAATGCCTCCCTAAGCAGCAACAACACTTGCTAACTGGGCCAAACCCGAATGAAGCGATCAAACGTCCACAGATCAGAGCTGTATATCTGCCTGCAGCTCCTAAAGCTCTTAACACAATGAGATTCAGCAGAAGAGAGATGGATAGAGAGTGGAAGGTAAGAAAATGCTTTCTTAGGCCAGGAACGTTCTGTACGCAACTACATAAACACAGATGTGAATGAGCTCAGGTGACTGCACTGCAAGTCTCCAGCTTGTTGTATGTACTTATAGGAATAGTGCAGACTAAAATTAATCTTCTGTCATCATTTACTCACCCTCATAATGTTCCAAAATTCAATGACTCACTTTCTGTCATGAAACACATAAAACATGATGTTGTTTTAAACATTTCTGTTTAAAGTCATATGATAGCTTTGTGTGAGGAACAGAATGAAATTTACGTATTATTCACTTATAAGTCATCACCATTTACTTTCAGCAAAACACTACTTTTTATTCTAACATTTAATTACAAAAATAAAATTTTAAATTGTAAATATATAATTAAAAAATGTATTTATTAATATAAAAATATATAAAACAGGAATGACAGTGCTTGTTCTTTCCAACTGTTCTAGAATTGACAAGGTAGTAAATAAAAGGAATCAATTAAATGAAATAAAAAATAATGACAAAAATAATAATAAAGGAATGAAAAATAAAATAAAATAAAATAAAATAAAATAAAATAAAATAAAATAAAATAAAATAAAATAATCCAGCAAAAAGAACTGAGGAGAAAATAATACATTCTTATTTAAAAATGTTTAGGTAATCTTGTAATTTTTTATGTGGTTTTATTATAGTTTGAAATTGAAGAATTACCTTTAAGAGCAATTAAAAAAGTTGTATATATATTTATGTATGTATTTATTTATTTATTTTTTAACAAAGACAAAAATAACTTCGCAACCTGAAATAAAAAAAAAATAGATATATATATACAAATAAAAAAAAAGGTGAATTGTGCAATTATATTATAAACTGTGGTCTTTTGGGAACAGCGAAGCATCAAATCAAGTATAGACAGAAGCATTAACGTACTAGAGCACGTTTCCGAGTTCAGACCTAAGATAAAAGATAATGGATGCCCACATAAGCAAAAACACACCCACCTATGACTGGATACACAATGAATGGACTGGCTTTTCTAATACACACGTGCACATATTCACACTAAAAGCTTTAAGGGCTTTTAGCACCTACATCTCAATGTACACTGAGCACTAAGAAACATCGACTGAGGCCAAAGTAATGGCATGCATAAATGCAATCGTAACTTCATTCAGTGCTGAGTAAACCTTAAAACACCTGCAAATAGTCCAGTGCTTTCAGAGCTCTGATTTCAGATATTTACTCTCTCTATTATAGCTGTTTCACTGCAAATCCAAAGACGCCGGTAACAACACGACCCTCTCCCATCTATCTCCACCATCAGCCGAGCAACATGGTCATTTGTCATTGAATGATAGCACAGAAAAAGAAATGTCAACGTGAAATGTCAGCTTCATCTGAATGACAAGGATAGGAAGATCAGCAGAAGATTGAGTCACAACGGCAACAAAGAAAACACACTTCTCCACAAATCCACAACTGCTGTCTAATGCGGTTAAAGCGGTAAAGTTTTCCTCCTACGCAAGTGACAAATCACCGTATTTTGTAAGACATAAGATTTACACCAAATTACTAGGGGTGTCAAAATTAATCGTTTCTACGGTGCATCGCGATGCAGACGAGGATGATTCGGTATTGGTTCAGTAATAGACCATAACCGATTATAACGTACTGACACTTTTCTGACGTTATTTGTCGCATACGTGCTTTGTCGCGGTAGCATACAATGGCGGAGAGAGGCAAGACGCGAGTGCGAGTAATGAAAAATGCTCCAACTATTTAAAAAGCTGACATTTGGCCACATTTCAGCATTTATGAACAACCTGGTAAGCACGACCTGGAGAAAGACACACGCTGTGTGTAAATCGTGTCACGCACCAATAAAATATGCAGGGGGTAATACCATAGACATGTGTAGATTCCCTATTCGACCGCTCAAGATACGTTGACGCGTCCACCATCTCGGAATGGTCAACTTGACATCATTCACCATAATAATCAATGAATAATCAAAGATATAAAAGCGTATGACTTGCTGTTGTAGACGCACACAGTCAATGCGCTCAAAGGTTTGCAGACCGTTCCAAAAATGACAGATGGCTTACATATCACAGCCCATAGAAACAGTAGATGAGACATTTACGTATATCTATATCTATGGGTAATACCATTAACTTGAGAAACCACATCAGCTGTTTTCACCCTGAGCTGTTAACCCGATCAGTGCCAAGTATTTAGTATTTACTTTTGTGTATTTGTTCTAAATGCTCCTGTTGTCTTCTGTGCCCAGACTTGAGTTTTGTTTGATGTTTGAAACATTCCAGAAGCGTGTTTTCTTTGAGCAGGTAAAATTAAAGGTTCAGTTCATATATCTGACTTCTTGTATTTATTGACAAAATTGTATGCATGTGAAGTAAAACTGAAAATTGAGGATTCAGTGCATCGTCAATGCATCGTGATATCGAATTGAACCGAATCGATGACATGATAATCGTAAACGAACCGAACCGTGAGACCAGTGTAGGTTCACACTCCTACAAAGTACATACAGCACACAAGCATCTTCTACAGTACCAAACAACACATAATAAACTACTTTTATTCATTTTTTGAAGAAAATTTACGAATTTACTGTTTTATTTGAGAGCAACATGGCAGAGGAAGCATTTTGTGCTGCGTTTTTTTTTTTTAAACCATATCTGAGTGCTGCGTCTCACATTTTTAGACACAAAGATGGTTTGTGTGTGAACAGCCCCTAAGACGATATTTGTGCAAGGGACCCCAGTCCAAAAATTTTAAAGGGATTTATATAGTTTCTTGTATAAAGACCCTTTTTATTCTGTGAAAGATAAATATTATATGCGAAAATATTATTTGAAAAATATTTTTTATTATAGTACTGTACTGTTAGATGTAATATTTTCTTTATTCATTTATTTAGTTATTTTAATCTATATTTATTTATTTTAATCTATTTTTATCTGTTTACCTTTTCATCTATTTTTATGTATTTACTTAAATCTATTTTTATTTATTTTAATAAAATGTTTATTTAAATATTTTATTTAATCTTATTTTGATTATTTTTGTTGTGTTTGATTATGCTTGATTATTTAGTGTGTTCAAGTAAATCTACTGTTTTGTATCTTAATCCTAATTCTGATCACACATAAAAGCGCAGCACAATCTCTTCAAATGTGTGATAACTGTGTTCAAGTATGTTCTAGTAGATTTCTAGTAAAGCATGGCACTTACAACATCAAGGTCATGGGTTCAATTCCTAGGTAATACATATAATGATAAAATACCTGGAAAGCAATGGATAAAAGACCTGTCAATGCATGCTTGCATGCATACTTTTCAATTAGGGGTGTGTTCAAATCAATAATCCTAACTATGAGATATGGTAATAGTTATAATGAGGAAACAAACAGCAGTTACCTATAGTCAATTCAATTTGAAGGCTACTTTGGTTTAGTATCATCTTACAAAACATCCATTAAAGGTTGATTCGGTTAAGTTAAATGTATTTTGGCAGCTGAGATTCAATTGACTCAAGGAAAAAGGAAGTCAATTCACTCTGTGGCCAACTCAGCATCTTTCAGCAAGAACAAATCTCCAATATAGTTTGCTAAGATTTTACCAAATATCAAATAATGGCATCATTTTCTTTAGCTTTTACCAAATGTGTTTTTCCATGAGACCAGTCTCTGACTCACTGCTTCCTCTCACGTTTCATGCTTTTCAGACGTAATTAACCGAACTAAGCCAAACCCTGTTATTATAAGTACTGTGACCTCAGAAACCCCTGATGCAAATAAAAGCGGCTGAGCCACTGCAGAGGGAGATTCCTGTAATCTATTGATCTGATCTAGGAGATCTAGGAGGAGATCTCAGGGATGACGACACTGCTGAAGGAAACGTGTCAAACGAGAAAAGGTCACAGAGGGAAAAATAAAGGTTTTCAGAGTGAGGGAGTACTGATGCTAACCGCTAATGACAACACCTCCAGCATGTGCGGGAATCAAGAATGCTTGCTATTTTAAAATAAAATAAAAAGAACTCATTTTTGAAAATTTCCTCATTCCGACTCATTTTGTTAGCACAGGTCACATATTTTATTATATATATATTATATATTATATACTTTTATACATTATATATTATATATTATATTATATATATATTTCATTATATGCAATAAATATAAAATGTATATTATGTAATGTATATAAACACGTACATTATATATAAATGGTAAAATAAAATAACTATTATAAAATAATAACATATGTATTGACAATACTATATCATTTTAAAAATAATAAAATGATAGATAGATAGATAGATAGATAGATAGATGTATCGATAGATAGATAGTAGGGATGTGACGAGATCTCGTGGCACGAGATCTCGCGAGATCCGACTGGTCTCGCGAGAACGTGACAATATCTCGCAAAAGATTTTGCAGTGTTTACATTAGAGCTGCGTTAAAAAATTGCGGTCTTGATTTAAACACCCACGCGATCTTATTCCTGAATGACAACGATTCAGCTATGTCTACGACTGTTTAACATCACAAGTGTCAGTGGATCGTGAGAAGCATGTTTTGTCGCTGCCCGTGTTAATGAATCAGAGGGTCGGCCATCATCACGCTTCCGATGTGAATGCTGTCATTCACTGATATGGGTGGCGACAAAACACGCGCTGCTCACACTAACAACTCCACTAACACCTGTTTCACATCGCAAGCATCTTAAAGACATTCAAATCTGCATTCATGCTGCTGCTGCTGATCCAGAAAGAGCAACACAAAGAGTCATTATTTCTGTGTTACAGACATTTAAATAACAGAAGTAGGCCTACTGGGATAAAAATTTATAATTTGGGTATAAACACTTTTTGTCTACAGTAGCGATCAAAACGAAAGTATCTTAACACTTGTATTGTAACACTTATCTTCCGCCAGGAGGCGGTGACAACCCCTTTAAAAAATGTATTTGACATTGAATCATTCATTCAGTCTTTATGAAGTGAGACACTGACTCCTTCATTGAATTTTTTTATATTTTTTTATTTTGTTCAAATGAATGTATATTTTTAAAAGATTTAAGCAATGAACATTTAGTCAGAACCACTAGTAAATTTCGTTATTTTGTTTAGTTTTCTAATATTTTTTTTTCAGAATCGTGAGAAAATCGTGATCTGCAATTTATTTTAAAAAATTGTGATTCTCAATTTATCCAGAATCGTGCAGCTCTAGTTTACATGTTTATTACTGCATATAATTCATTAAAATAGAAGTTTAATTTCATAAAGTTTCATAAAGTTGATTTCAAAATGGACCTACATTTTTTTGCATTTTGTGTTTTTCAGTTGAATAAAAGACTATTTTTCCCTATATATTTCATCACTGAGGATTTTTTTTTTTTTTAAAGTCAAAAAATCTCGTCTCGTCTCGTTCTTGTGAACCCAGTCTCGTGTCGTCTCGTGGGATAAGTGTCTCGTCACACCCCTAATAGATAGATAGATAGATAGATAGATAGATAGATAGATAGATAGATAGATAGATTTTTAACAAATTTTTAACTAATTCTAACCGATGCTTTCAGTACACAAAAGTCATATGCTGGTAATAATGTTATCTTGGAAATCAGCAACAATTTGCAACAATGTTCAATATGTTACAGAAAATTAAACGAAGTTTGCAAGACAAAAAAAAAAACCCTCTACACAATCAATAATTGTAAAATGTAGTTAAAACACAGCACTGACCCCACTGGGTAAATGTTAATTTTCTCAGCTGGCTGAAAACTCTCTCACACTGGCTCTTATCTATTGCTTTTACAACTTCTCTTTCCAAATCTCTCGTCTTTGAAGTTGCCTTACTAACCAGCCTGAATATCCCTGGTTAAATATCACAAAACCAGCAGTAAGATCCAGAGAGGTGCTCACTTAAAGCAGGGTTTCATATTCACTGCACATGTAACAGAAAGGCAGATTGAAAACCAATCACAAAACCTAAAAAGTGCCTAAAGCATGTTAGACAGGACGTAATCGTCACATTACCGCTAACAGATGCTATAGGTTATTTTATTGTGTTCAGTATCAAAAACAACCCAAATAACCTAAATCAAACTTCAGTGCGTTATTGTCTGTGACTCGTATACTGATCCTGGCACAGTAATAAACTCATTCTACACAAGATCTACAGACAATGCTCATCATTTCATAAAAGAAAACAAAACTACTTTGAGTGCATTGCTGACATTTCATCCTTAGAGGCTTTTAAAAAAGTTTTATGTATGATTGCTTTTCTTTGAAGAAAAAGCTAAAATTCCCAGCACGCATGTAGATGTGGTTGAACAGTGACCTTTCAGCACCATGGAGAGCGCACTACAAAGACATAAATAACACTGAGACGGCTAAAGTATTTTTAGACTATTTTTTAAAACATTACACAGCTTAATTATTTACAGCTATATATATATATATATATATATATATATATATATATATATATATATATATATATATATATTATTAATATCACATGGCCATGTGTCTTGATTTAACCAAGCTTAAAAGTTTCATCATCAGCATAATTACATCTACAATCTTATACCATAAAATATGCAATAAATAAATGCCATTCGGCACTGTGAAATACAACTACACTGTAAAAAAATATTTAAGTTGTACATAAAACAAAGATCATTCAAGTATGTTTTACAAGAAAATACTAATTCAGTCTTTCTACTTACATTCATGCCTAATTCAGTGCTGTTTCTTTGTAGTTAACCGTAAAATTTATTAGCAAAGCAAAGCTATATCTGAATAAAAGGGAAAAAAACAGCTGAAAGAAGACAGGAGACTCGGTTTGTGTCACTAAGAAGAGGTTACTTTCCTCTCCAAATTAATTATTTAAATGCTGAGTCATTTAGCCATTAACCAGCCTGTCGTGTGACTGGAGGTAATCGGTACCACGAGAGCGCATGTCTCTCACTCATATTGCGTCATCATGATGCAAATCTATAACACAAAACACCCTTAAATGTTAGCAGTAAGGAGAATTTTGGGTTGACCTGTATGTGACGTACACGATTAACTCAATGGCTGATGTTTGTTTATGAATTAAAGACTAGGATTTAATGCCATTTAGGCTCTGTTGCAAAACGAGTGAGCTTCTTATAAGCTAGTGAGCTGTTTTGTTGCCTTATAAGGAAGCAAAGGAACTTCATACTTGAGAAATTTGGAATGTTTTACAGAGGCAACAACATACAAATTTTAATTAGATGAAAATCATTTTATCAATACTTTGATAATGAAAGAAATACATTTGCAATCATTATTTCTCTTGCTTTGTCCACCATATTATTGGCTTACAAAATAGCCTCCGTGTCAATAGTGTGCATATAACGCCTAAAAAGACTGCCCATGTAGGCAGCTCACTAGATTTTGGAACAAAGCTTTAAAAACAACATGGCAGCCACTTTCTTTTATGCCACCAAAATTGTGGTTGAAAGATTAAAAAAAAAAGCACACACCGTCACTTGCCTATTATCACCTAAATATGATTGAAACATTGAATGGAATAGGCTTTCATAAATGTAAGCATGATTTAGTTTTGGTTATTGATAGATTTTTATTGCTTTTGTTAAATCCTTCTCCATGGTGGTCATGCTTGCTTACTGACTAGGTTTGGTAAAGAGGAGTAGGCCTCGAGGCTCAAAGCACTGTGCAAAATAAGCGTTACAAATCTCTGTGACTACAGGCCACAACACCACAAGCAGAAAACACACAAACAGAGAGAGCAAAAGACAGTCTATATCAGCGTATTATGAAGATTATCAGTTATTAACCGAACAGGAGTTGAAAACAAGCCTAATGTACTATTTAGGCATTATACTATCCAGACATGGACTATTTGTTCTCTGGCAGCGTCTCTGTGCTTCTGACAGGTTGATAGACGTCGCTTATCAAGGTTGACAGATTACATATGCTGCGCTGTTTGCAAAGTGAAACAATCCTTTCAAATGCATTATACTGTTCTCACGCAAAGCAGGAATAATTCAAAGACCTATAGGTTAGTTATTATCGTGCCAAGCATGAAATAATAAATCTTTATTACATTTATTTACAATTATGATATAACGCCCAGATAAAATACTACGCAAAACATAAGGAGGGATATATTCATAAAATTGTACAAACGTCTAAAATTACACCCCTAACAAAGATGTATCATTATCACTGTCTCAAATACAAATTATTATTATTACTTCTATTATTAAAAAATTACACTTAACAGAGTGATAACTGACCCAAACAGAGAGACTTAACAATAAAATAATTTATAAATAAAAAGATAAAATATAATATGCTGCAATATAATACAAAATAAAATAATACAATATAATATATCACACTGGATCAAGAGTAGCAATATATATATATATATATATATATATATATTTTTTTTTTTTTTTTTTTTTCACTGAGTAGCCAAATTGTTCCAATGTACCAAACATGTTTATCATACAAAAATGTCCTTTGACGTCAGCAAAAGTTAATAATGTCTATCCTAACTAACTAATAATGTCTATCCATACAGTTATTTGCAGTATTGCAACCCTATCTTGTGACCCATTTTTGGATTGCAACCCACCAGTTGAGTTGTGAAACCACTGTATGTATAATTTGCAATATAAACAGAGAGATATAACTTTTAGCTGCAAATGTCAGCAATAAGATCACACACAACATTACGTAAAACCTTACATAAACAGCATCAAAATTCTATGATTTCATACGGCATGAGAGACGAGATAATCCACTGGGGACTAGCATGTGTGGGCACACAGCGGACAAATCCAGCCTCTGCCCCATACGAGCGCACAACTGGCATGGACCCAACACCCTCACTTCAGAAAGCGGCTGGTGCACAGCACAAAAATGAGACGCTTTACATGCCTCCGAGGCAAAGACAAATGATAGTATGCTGCAGTATATCTTTGTACACGGCAACAACCAATTCTAAACTTGATGAATGGGGGTATACTTGCATATCAGACTAAATGCATTAGGAATCTAATGCAGCTTTAGGAGGAAAAAAGGAGGAAAACTGACTGACAGCCACAGGAAAGAAAATTCACAAAGGAGATCTCTTAACATCACAACTGTTTCTCCTATGAATGCATTAAATTCAGAGAAAAAACACATTAGCTCTGTTCTCTTACTGTATGTCAACAGTTGCCTCAATTGTGTCTAATTTTAAGGAAACATCTCAAAGCTGATGCTTAAACAACAGAAAAAAGAAAAAGAAATTGTCCTCCAGGCACTTATCATGGGTAGTTTATAAGCAATAATCATTATCAAATGGGTCACTGATACAGACAAGTCATCATGCTCTCAGTATCTGAATTCAACCTGAAACTCTAAAATATTTTCAGTGCATAACCAAAACTAAAACTAACTTATGTTTTAAAGAAACACAAGTTATAGCGTTCCCAGATCTTTTGACCAATTATTTTGGTAATTTTACAGACACTGCACTCACCAAAAAAAAAAAAAGGAAGAAAAAAAAAAAATATTTTGTATCTAAAAACAATCCTAAAATGACTTTCTCGAGACTATTAAAACTGATTTTTTTTTCAGTTCCCTGATGTCTTCAGCTTATTCGTGACTGTGGGAATCCCGCATCTAATAGCAATCAGTACAATAATAAAAACCCGTTTAAGTGATGCGCTTCCGTCAAAAAGTAGCAGCGTTCAAACGCGCGGAACACTCTCCAGTCGTTACCGTATCCGTACTCGGTAACATGACAGCAAAAACAGAAAGCAACTACAAATACATCTACGCTGAAGCACTAACTATCGCCGTTCTCCTGTCACGCCTCTTTCGGTCAATAATTGAACGACTAACCTCCTTGGAAATGGTAAACAATTGCTTAGGACTACAAATATGAACGGTGATTTAAAATAAAAAGAGACTGACGCGTTAACGGAGATATCTTGAGTTTCTCGCGAAACTGGGACGCTGTGAAACGCGCGCGTTCGACGCCTCATCCCGCGTTGCGCTTCCTGAGGTACTTACGTGTAGTGCTGAGGAAAGAGGAGCGTCGCCGTTCCCGGTGAGGAGAGGCTGACGAGCAGCACGGTTTGAACGGAGAGGAGGCAGAACAGACCGGGGGACTGAGCAAACATCGCCATTTTCCATTAAAAATTCAAGAAACTAGGTAGATATAAACGGAACCGGTAGTCAAGCGAACGGGGGCTGACGCCGAGCTGTCGACGAGGATGGAGAAGGCTCGTTAAGATCCAAAGCCGCTGTTAAATCTCAATCGGTAACGGGGCTGAGGGATTGATTGGCCCGAGACAAGGCAGTTCAGAGACGCGCAGATGCGTTGACGCTGCTGCCGCCACTGGCGCTGCTGCCGCTGCTGAGCCTTATTTGGGCTCTCTCTCGTTCTCTCTCTCTCTCTCTCTCTCTCTCTCTCTCTCTCTCTCTCTCTCTCTCTCGAGCGGGGGAACCGTGCTTTCACTGCGCGACAGACGGGGGCGCACGTCTTAAGACGACCCTCCTGTCCAGTAGTCATCCAAACTATGCTCATTAAATAAGAGAAAGGCTGTATGTGAAATATAATGTTGTATAGACTAACACAAAAGTATTCGATTAAGTATGTAACATAAACAGTACATTTTTGTATAAACACCACCTGATAGCATCACTGTACTTTTACCTTTGTTTTTTTGTTTTTTTTTTAACTGTACTTGTACTTTTACTACTTTTTTTGTATAGCAGGCTAAGTGAGATTCTAGCCATACTTGTTTTTTGGCCAAAATACCATGATAATGCCATATATTTTTTTTGAAAATTTTTATTTTATTTTTTATTTATTTATTTTTTATGATATGGATCAATGCATCAATCTAGCGATATGACGTATCAGTACAACATGTAAAAAACGATAGAAATCGATTTTAAGATTTAAGGGTTATTTTCCTTTTATTTATTTTTGTAGGCTATATCATGTAAAAAAAACTAATATATTTAACAATATTCATACATATACGTTTATTTTAATAATTTAATTAATTCTAATTTTACACCTTACTGTAATTGGCCACCATTAAATTACAAAAAAATTATATATATATATATATATATATATATATATATATATATATATATATATATATATATATATCGGCTAAATCAAGCATCATTATTACTATTGCTTATACTTCAAAAAAATATGTATTAATTTATTTATAATATATATTATTTTTAATGAAGATTTCTATGTTTCTAGAGCTGTGCATATGTAAACACACAAGTCAATACAACCATAGTGTGCAACACATATCCAAATGCACAACATGTGTATGTAAAAATTAAGTGCAAGAATTTATTTTTTCCCAAATAAATAAATAAATAGTATCTTTTGTTGGGGATTTCACAATTGGGACACAAGATTTTTTTTAGCATTTTTTTTTTTTAGGGACTCAAATAAATGATCAATCAAATCATAATCGTATCGTGGCATGTTTGGAGGTATTGGGCAAAATCGTTGATAGCTAAGAGAATCGATGTCAGTTCATATTGTGACATTCATGTCACAACATCATGATATCATGGTTTCACATGTCAATACTAGGGTACTTTGAGATGTACTATTGAACTGAAATTCATATTCTTAAAGATCTAATAGTTTGAAGCATTGTAAACATTATAAAACAATAGATATATAATTGAAATATTTTTTAAAATGTTTGCGAGGAACTGACTTTAAAAACACCAGTTGATCATAAGACGTTGAGCAAAAATGAAGAACAGTGAAGTCAGTGATGAGAAAAGATCCTGAAGCGTTCAGTATTATGTTATATAATCCAATGACATTTAAATTCATTTAATCAATGCATAGATGGATCAAAAAAGTGAACACACACAAACACTGGCTTTGTGTTCTGTGCTCAATGAGCAGAAAGCCTGAATTCATTCAGTCTTGTGGGAATTCCCTAATTCATGAGTTAGTTATTCTCTTGTTGTCTGTACTAGTTAGAGCGTGAAACACAGATGTCCTTCAGGGCCGCTGCATCACGAGGATGTTATCGCACGATCCGATCAGAAAGGGACAAAAGACACACTGCCTCTTCCTCAAACACACTGTCTCAGGTGCCCTTGACTCAGTATTGATCAGAGCAGACAAAACAGTGTCAGCCTCTCTCTCTCTCTCTCACACACAACACTGTCACTCCTGCATTCAGCGTGTCCTTATTTCCCTTGTGCGTTTGCATGATGGATAATTGCATCATGATTTAGGTTGCCAGCATCTGTTAAGTTCCTTTCCATTCGTTTTCCACTCCCTGCTGCATGTGTTTATTATATATTTACACATTCGAAAGATTCAAACAAAGTAAACCTCTTTTGTCCATTTTGAAAGCAGTAGTGGACTCTGAAGAGGCTGACAATTTAAAATCTCTGGAAAATTGCAAAAATTGCTACAATTATTTTACATTGGTCTGTCTGCTACATTTTCCATATTCTTGCTAAGTATTTGAATTTAGATTAGGGATTAAAAAAAAATATATGAATTTTATTAGTAATTTAAAGGCATACACTATATTAATATTAAATGATTGCATTGACAGTGTGCTTACATATGCACAGCTTTAGAAACACACACACATTAATATATTAATATATATAAAATTTTACATCATTATTACTATTGCTCATACTTCAAATATTTATTAAAAAAATATATTACGCTAAATAGAAAGGATTTATAAATATATAGCAATAAGCAAATAATTTGTTCATTCCAATTAATATATTATTAGAATTTTACATCTTACCATAAATAGGCACTAAAATATGCAGAAAAAAAAAAATCAAGCATCATACTTCAAATATTTGTGATAAACACTATAAATAAAAAGGATTCATAAATGTCTATGTAAACGTTAAGTGCAAATACAAATACTAATGAGATTTTTTTAGCACCCAATTTGTACGATTTAAGATCACAGATATGGATCAGATATTATGACAGACCATTTTGGTGTTTAAGGTGTATTTGATTAATACAACTAATACTACTAATTTTGTTGTCATTAAATACTATTGTCACAGTCCTGTGCAGCGCACACACACAATAGCCACACGAAGAAGAAGATTAAAAGGGAATAAGGTCTTTAATAGGAGTCAGGATGAGGAGGTTCACACACAGGGTAACATCAACAATAACCGACAACCAGAACTCAAAGGACAGGAACTCATATATATAGGGCAGATAACGAGGGACAGACAGGTGGACACAATGAAGGTGATTAACTAATTAGACAATGAACTAATGAGAACAGGAACATAACCAAATATGGGTAAACAGGAAGGGAACACAGGCAAAAGACAAAACTAGAGTTCAGAGGGTTGTGACAGTTCGCCCCCCTCCCGGAAGGTGTGACCTCACGCCGTGGAACAACAGGGAGGGATGGTGGGGGACTGCAAAGGGCTGGCAGGAAGACAATACTGGAGGAGGTTCGGGCGGAGGCCAGACACCCGGGAGGAGGACGACCAACAGAGTCCAAGGTGGAGATGGAGGGAGGAGCCAGGACGGAGACAGGAGGGACCTGGAGCAGGAGGAGCCAGGCAGGACCCAGGCCACAGTCGCGATGGTGGCCCATGGAGGAGCCGACGGAGGGAGGAGCCATGGTGGAGGAGTGGCCGCCGACTCCATGGAGCCGACCAACGGCGGCCGAGCAAGTGGTGGTAGAGCCCGAGGCGGCGACAGAGAGCCGAAGAGCCAGGGTGACGCCGAGGATCCGGAGGGCCAAGGTGGAGCCAAAGGCTTCGGCGACCGAGGTGTAGGCAGAGATCCGGAAGGCCGCGGTGGAGCCGAAGCGACAGAGGACTGAGGTGAAGCTGGAGGGAAGGAGGAGCCCAACGGAGCCTGAGGGATGAAGGGACGTGGCGTAGCCAGAGGAGTGTAGCCCCGAGGTGGAGGTAGGGGGACGACTGACCAAGGCGGAGCCGGAGGGACGAGGGAGCCCGGTGGAGCTGGTGGACTGACGGGCTCTGGTGGAGACGAGGGAGCTGGAAGCCGAGGTGGAGCCGCTGGGTCGCAGGACCGAGGCGGAGTCTGGGCCTCGGAGGCTGAAGGCGGAGTCGAGGGATCCTCCAGACTCGACGCCAATGGAACTGGAGATGGGAAGACCAGCGGCGAGCCCACACCACAGATGGTGGGCTGAGGGTGAGCAGAGGGGCTGACAGGATCCAGTGAAGATTGCGTTGAGAACAGGAACTGATCGATGAGAGGCAGTGGGAGAGGGAGGTTGGGTGGGATATTTTGCCAATCCGACAGTTCTGATGAAGGTTGAGTGAAGAGTATTTCTGTATCAAAGTCAATTAACAGTCCAGAGTCCAGTGTGAGCTCACCCTCAGAAGTGGTGCCCTGGGCAGGGCTTTCCATAGCCCCCACGATCTCCACAGCTGTATCCACCGTCGCTTGTGCTGTCGGCTCTCGCACCTGGTCAGACACTTGGGGCTCATGCTCCGGGACGATCGTCAGCTCCGTCGCTCCTGATGGCGATGGCTCAACGACCGCGGCAGGCTCTGGCTCTCCGTCTGCGGTGGGCTCTGGCAGCTCCGTGGCGTAGGTTGACTGGGCTCTGGGTCCAGAGTGGGGCTGGTGTCATCATCCGCGATATCCACAGTCAGGTGCGACTTGCAGGACACCAGTACCCACTCGATGAAGGCGGCGAGGCTCTCTCGAGGACCATCCCCGGACAACTGCTCTCGTGTGGTGTTGTTCAGTCCAGCTCGGTAAAAAGTGCAGAGGCAGCTGTCCGGGTAGTGCGTGTAATTAGACAGGTACACGAAGTCCTCGGTGTGGTCCTCGAGAGAGCGGTCCCCCTGCTCCAGCAGGAGGACGAGGACAGCAGGGTCATCCATAAAAAAGAAATAAAAACTGACAGAAACGGAAAACAAAACGAGGAGAAATACGCCGCTATACTTTACTTTATAGGGTCGGTTATTCTGTCACGGTCCTGTGCAGCGCGCACACACAATAGCCACACGAAGAAGAAGAAGATTAAAAGGGAATAAGGTCTTTAATAGGAGTCAGGATGAGGAGGTTCACACACAGGGTAACATCAACAATAACCGACAACCAGAACTCAAAGGACAGGAACTCATATAGGGCAGATAACGAGGGACAGACAGGTGGACACAATGAAGGTGATTAACTAATTAGACAATGAACTAATGAGAACAGGAACATAACCAAATATGGGTAAACAGGAAGGGAACACAGGCAAAGACAAAACTAGAGTTCAGAGGGTTGTGACAACTATTGCTTAAAAACTTGCTTTTGCAACTTTCATGAGGCCAGTTTCACACTGAGTTGAGAATAATTGATTGACTGTATATAAGAATGCATTCATGCTGACATGTAAACCTGAGATGTTTGGCCATTAAATGTTAGGTTGCCTAATGCATGATGATGGCATCTTTCTTTAGAGCCCAGTGCATCAGGGTTGCTGTTAAAACACATCACACTTATCTTGGACAGGAAGCAAAGACAGACAGGAGAGAGAGAGAGTGACTGAATAAAAATGCACTGATTTTCAACAGAACATGACTAAAGATATGTGGCATGTAAGGAGAGAGAGGCAGGGAATGTGTATTGGGAATGACCTGAAGTGGTAGAAAGCTGCATATTGTATTGATCCCTCATGTACATTTGGCTGTAGTTATAGGTGGATTAATGATAATCAGTGGTCACCTTAGATGGAGGGCAACCTTTGAATTGCTAGTGTATTCACCTTCACGTTTAAATAAACACTGACCATTGATTTTACAATTAATCAACCAAAACTCAACTAATGAAAGAAAAGAATTAAATAATTAAATTAATAATTAAATGAAAGTTATTTATTTTAATTAAAAAAAATATTTAAAAAATGTTAAATAAAACAAAACAAAAATATAAAATATATTAAATTAAAAATATAAACAGTGTAAAGTAAAATAAAAATATATATATAAAATAAAATATGAAATTAAATAATTCAACTTAAATAAAAACTATTCGAAAAAGTTTAATATAATAACATGTAAAAAAGTAAAACGTAAAATAAAATAAAAATAGGTATTACGATGGTGCTGCGTCAAAAACATGATAGTACCATCGTACCATCAAAATTCCATAACGTGATGTCGTACTGTGCATTACCATCCTAGTGTTTTTATAATTCCATTTTAATTTTTCCAACCCTCACATTTATGCGAACAGATCTGTGAAATGTGAAATATGTCTATTTAATTTGCACTGCCACAGAATCTCAGTATAATTACGAGTGTATGTTATTTTTACCAGAGTAAATGGGTTGAGCAGGCCTCCTTCAGCCTAGACACATTAAGCATCAGTCCTTAGTGAAAGCCTAATGAGGAGACCCTGCCGCCCCCTTTCCCGAATCCAGCCAACCATCAGAAAAGTATTGATTCCTGGGAAGTGGCCAATGCTGAAAATGAGAAGTAGGCACTGATCCCTCTTCCTCAGCAGACGCGCCTGACACACAAGCAGCTTAACTGAGCATAGAGGAGACCAATGGAGTGTGTTTGGCATTGCTGTAGATCGCTGTTCTCCCTAATTGAGTCTTACATTGTGTTGAGGAAGAGACAGAGAGAAAGTGAAAAGCCTAGAGGAAAATTTCATAGCTCAGAGGTTGATCTTAATGGAGTTCACAGATCGCTTTCGTTTAAGGATCAGCTTTCTCAGATGTTTCTCCTAAAATGCCTGTAGAAAGAAAAATAGAAACTAGATTTTTACTTTTGCATTGGTGCATTTCTCACCAACATGATCCAGAGGTGCTGGTATGACACAATGACTATGGTGCTACTGTATAAAATGAATGCATATAGCATAATTTACATGCAGATTATTTAGTCTTAGAAGAATTTAATGAGAAATAGTGAAGTTCATATTGAGATCTATGATGTTTAATTGTCAAACTATCTTGGCAAATTTGAGCACAGTTTGAGACAGTCAAGATCTTTTAACATCTAGAGGAGATACTGGGGCTGTTTACCCTGGAGAAACATTTGAGATGCATGAAAATAAACTCATTGTATTAAACAGTAGAGCTGCATGATTTGGGGAAAGATTTTATGATGAAAAATGTAGTTGCAATATAGTTGCTTGTTTGTAGGGGTCCCCTATCTGGACAGAACATTGTGTAATTATATAATATCAATATGACTATAGAAACAACAACAACAACAACAACAATAATAATAATAATATATTATTATTATTATTATTATTATTATTATTATTAAATATAAATACTAAAACATACAATTTTACTGTTGTAATTTCACTGTATAAAAATCAAGCATTTAAAAAATAATAATTAAATTAACATTACTAATATATGTAAAAAATAATTTTATTTTAAAGTATAAATGAAAAATTTTAATCGTAATATTTATTTATTTGTCTGATAATTGCACTAAGCCATATTGTAAGTTCGGTTTTATTTCGATTAATTGTGCAGCCCTGTAAAACAGCATTCAAACTCTTTTTAATTTTATTAATTTCTGAATAAAACTAATTTTATCATAAGAAGAAGAAGATTTATAATAAGAACATTTAATAATAATGAAAAAAAAAAACTGGATGTGAGGGTTTTTTTCCCCAATTAGAAATTGATTAGATTGCGAAAATCAGGTGAAAAACATTGTCAACAGCTTGCGTGGCCTAGGTGACATCATCCAAACAGAATTTTTGAAAAATTGTGAAGACAAACTATTTTTGGATTTGCATGCACCAATGAACTGTTTACAAAAAGACCAAGAACATAAATACAATCAATATGATTTCACATTGATTTTGAAGTCTCCATTTAATCTGAATGCTGTCTAGGAAAAACAATTGAGATGTTAAAGAAATCACATTTAGGATTTTCCTTTCCTACAGGAGGCAGATAGACAGACAGCGCAGGAAATAAGGTAAAAAGGAGTCCTCCAGCAATCACTCTGCTCCTCAACGAGACACAGCATACTGGAGCATCTGAACGACAGGCCGAGAGTAAAACACACCAGCGAATGGCCTCAAACTCAATCGATCCCAGCCGGTCTGAGAGCTGTCTGGAGCCATCAGATACTGATCAAAGAAAAGAGGCAAAAATGTGTAGTGTTAATCCCAGATGCTGAAGGCAGAGCCGAGGGGGAAACTCACATACCTGTTTACATAAACGCATGCATGCATGACCACACACACACACACACACACACGCACACACGCAAGTAGGACATGCTTGGAGAGAAATTAATCATAGCGTATGTCTCCTGTCTCTAAGATAGGAAGAGGGCACAACGCATTCTCTCACTAATACTAAAATAACCCATCCACACACGGGCTCAAGCGGCCCACGCGCTTGTCTTATCTTCTGCTCTCTTTATCCATTTCTCCTCTCTCTGGCCGAGCAGCAGTATGTTCAGCTTAGGAAAAAAACGACCTGGACAACAGACCTTTCGCCCGCTGAGTGCACAGACCCGCAGTGCTGGTCTGTGTTTAACACCGCTTTACTACACCACACAGAGTCATGTTTGCTGATATATAAGAGGGGGAAAACAAGGACCCATGATAATAGCACTTACTACTGTTTTTCACACTTGAAATCAACCTGAAAACGGATACAGAACCCATTTTACTACATTATGTGATGTATTTAGTGAAACAGGAAACTCATTTGGGAGGAACAATCCACCCCTATATCACCCAAATATGAGGGTATATTTTCTGTTATGTTTTGTTTTACTTTATTTTAATTATTTATTTTTAATAAGGATCCACATAATAAAAATACATACTTAAAAGAAGACTTGTTGAACAATTACATTAATTAAAAGATAATTACATAATTAAAAAAGATAATTAAATAATATAATATAAAAATTTAAAAAATAATTTAAATACATTTTTTTATTTACTAAAAAAATACTTCTTAAACAATTAAGCCACTAATTTAATATAAAATAATATAATATATCATTTATTATAATTAAGTATTATAATGCATATATACATTAATATTTATTTAGTTATTTATGATAAATAATATTTAGTAGTATTTAAAAGCACTTGCTGAACAATTTAAATATGTAAATACATACATATTTTCTTTAATATTTACCATTTTATGTTAAATCATATTTCATGATTTCCAACCAATCTTTAAAAAGCAAAATGAAATTGTAATGTCAAATTCTATCTATACATACTGTATATAAATAAATACATATTTTCCATTTTATATAGTAAATCACAATGTATGTCATGATTTCCAACCATTTCCATCTTTAAAAAGCAAAAGGAAATTGTAATAATGTCAAATTCTGTAACACGTAGTATGTAATATGTAAAATATGTAGTACTTACAAACAAGTGTGTGTAATAACGGTCACTTACAGGTATTGTCAGTATAAGGTAACTAATAAGAGACATTACTATACTTACTAATGACATGGTAAAGTTTAACAAAGTTTGAATAACTGGTAATTCCTGTGTAATGTTTATGTAAAATGGTTCACTTTATTTTACAGTCCTATTTCCATATACTTACTACGTACGTACTGGTGTATGCACCTATTAGTTAATGTACAGAATAAGTTATGCGGTACTCAAGTTGGGAGGTAAAAACATGGACCACAGTACTAATTGAGTAATTGATGGTAGGTGCCATTGCAGTTTGGAATTTTGGAAGTTGGTTGGGAACACGGGAGTAACTGTGCAGCACTGCATAGTGTTAATACTTAGCATGCACAGTCCTTTTAAATAGGGATTTTGACACATTTTGACACGCAAGTGCAAATATGGCACCTACCATCAATTACTCAGTAAGTACCTTGGTCCATGTTTATACCCCCCAACTTGAGTACCGCATGACTTATTCTGTACATTAACTAATAGGTGCATACACCAGTACGTACATAGTAAGTATATGGAAATAGGACTGTAAAATAAAGTGAACCATTTTACATAAACATTACACAGGAATTACCAGTTCTTCAAACTTTGTTAAACTTTACCATGTCATTAGTAAGTATAGTAATGTGTCTTATTAGTTACCGTATACTGACACTACCTGTAAGTGATCGTTATTACACACACTTATTTGTAAGTACTACATATTTACCACATGTATACCAAGCACAGTATGTGTTTTTCGTAGGTGCTACACATTTACCATGTACATATCATTAGTATGTACAGTAATGTGTCTTATTAGTTACCGTATACGGATACTGTAAGGACGTGCCTGTTTGTACCCACTTGTCCGTAAGTACTACATATTTACCATGTGTATACCTTAGTAAGTACAGTAAAGTATCTAATTAGTTACCATGTACGGGCACTACCTGTAAGTGACCGTTCTTACCCACACTTGTCTGTATACAAACTAATTACCATGCATGTATGACTGTTAAGTACAGCCGTGTTTCTTATTTGTTACCATGTACATACACTTCAGGTAAGTGCCTTGTGTTACCACTCATTTGCATGTAGGTACAAGATATTTACCATGTATGTACCAGGGAAGTACACGTACTGTAAAATAAAGTGCTACCGATAATAGTGTCGTCCTCAGACTGCAAAACACTAGCAGAGACCTTTTCCACCAGCTGCAGGGCATTCTGGGAGTTTTATGCTCAAATGCCAGACTGTCTTAAACTGATGATGAGTCACACACACACACACACGCACACACACTCAACCAACCCTCAGAGACAGCGTAAAGCAGTGATGTTTCATCAGTCAGATTCATTAGAGCTGGAGGAAGTGCTCTAGCAGCTGATCTGAGATGTCTTGAAGACATTTTTATCACTATTTGGATTGGATGAGCTCTCTTGACTTACAGAGCGTCTGTCATGCACTGATTCAGACGGGACTGGGCTCTTTGGTTTATAGTCTGGATATGGGTGTTACTAATGTGCATCAAGATGGCAGCAAAGAACAAAGCAAAACATTTGAAGAAACACTAGCTTTAGTCTCTGTGTGGAGCTCTGATCATTTCAATTTAAGAAATGCAAAGTGTGTGAGGAAACCTGTGGGAAAAAAAACTGCAAACATTTCAACATTTGACTGCGAGTACAAAGGCCGTACTGTACATCATATCTCAATCTTATCCTAAATGTGTGAAGCAGAATAAGTTGAGAGCTTGAATGGAACCGAAATGACAAAGTTTGTCTGTGAAACACAAATGTACCTCCTTAGGGAAATGCAGTCCCATCTGAATAATGCTTTTAAATGTGTTCGACTGGAAAAAATGCAATTTCACAAATTTCGATTATGATAAGATTTGTGCATTTGGAAGATTTCTCTCCATCCTGTTTTTAACTCCCACGATGACATGTGACTGCAAAAGACGTTTTACTCTGAATATTGCATGAGCAATAAAAATATGCATGCTTTTAATGCTGTTCCTTGAGCATTTTAACCGGAGGGAGCCAGCGGGGACTAAATGTACTTTAAGGGGGGGCCATCATGCTATAGACCTCCTTAAATGTCAAGAATAAAACAAATGTAATGCTGTTTTTAAATAAGACGACAACCAAAGACTGACCAGCTAAAACTGAATAGAAAAATGACTGAATAATAGATGAAGTCTAAAATAATATACCAAATATTATTTGGTGATTTAGAATACTGAATTTATATTTTTACATTTTAAAATAAAGTATTTGTGTTGAAGAAATCAGAATCTACAGTCATTTCTGAACTCACATGCGCCAACATGAAAACGTGCGTCACATCTCTCCTGCATGTAGAGAAGTTCATGCAAATGTGTGTTATGAACACGCACACACACACACAAATAGAGTGACACAAATTACAGCGCCGACATGCTCTACTTGAGGCCTAATGACCCCTGGGTAATGGCCCTCTTTGGTCTTCAGGAAATCCTCTTTCATGCATGCCTCAGAAGAGGAGGTGTGTGTGTGTGTGTGTGTGTGTGTAGGACAGGAAGAAACATTGATTAATGGGGAAAAGCAAAAGGAAACATAAATGGAAAGAGGTAAAAACGGAACAGAGCCAGCACATACAGGGGAAAACTCAACATAACAAAACTAGTAGCATTTTTACTAAATAAATACTCAATTACATCATATATTTAATTTTTAATGCACATTTTAAATATCTACAATTTTTTACAAATAAATTTTTAAATAAATTTAAAAGAATGCATCATTTATATATTAAAAATAAATTATATTTTTAAAATTATATATCAAATTATTTTTCATAACAGACTATTTCTTTGATAATATTCAGCCAGTATAGTACTGCATCTAATTTCAACCAGTAAAAGAAATGAAATTGATACATTTGTGATATATTATCAATATGCTATATATATATATATATATATATATATATATATATATATAAGGTTTTGTGTATCAAAAATTATAATAATATACTTTGAATATATATTTCAAATATATACAATATTAAAAATATTACATTTTTATAAAAAAAAATATTTTACAAATTTATGATCATTATAAACATTATAATCATTATTCAGCAAAATAGACATTATATTAACTTTGCATCTCATTATTTTAACCAAATGTATAAATATGTTATATATTAATGGAATAATTAGCTTATTTTGAGAATTTAAATTTGAACAACATAATGCTAATGATATTAAACAGATAATAAAACAATGAACTGACGTTTAGTACTTAATGTTTGTACTTGCTGCTTGCAGTAGTTTGCTTCCTAATCTAGTTGTCTAATAAACCTGGCACTGAATATTACACATATTGTTGGCTCTTTGACAAATTGCTTTTGTTACTCTTTTGTAAGTTGCTTCGGATAAAAGTGTCTGCTAAATGCATAAACGTAAGCATAAATGTACTTGCCGACTTTTCAAATCTCTGAGCAATAATAATAGTAGTGCTGCTGCCTTAGCAAACACCTCTAACAAGATACTGTGTCTCAGGATTTCAAAAGTGTTTAGAGCTAAAGAGTTATGCAGTTAAAAACATCCGATTGCATTTGCTCATCTCTTCATCCATCTTAATAACACCTACAGTGATGTCAGGCCTGAGCGTGTAACCCATCCGTCTCCAGCTGAGTGCAGAACTGAGTCGGCCCTGTGCCAAAACACACTATAGTTACTGCCCCAAAACACACGAGAGAGACGCCCACAGTCCAAAATACCCACAACATCTGCATAATATTATTCTCATGGCACTCCAAAGTTTAGTTAATATATATAAAAAATCACCATGGTATACACTTGTGGCAAAAAAGTTTGGAATAATTAAGTTTTTGTTGTTGAAAGAAGTCTCTTCTGCTCAGCAAGGCTGCATTTATTTGATCAAAAATACAGTAAAAACAGTAATATTGTGAAATATTTTTCCCATTTAAAATAACTGCTTTTTTATTTGAATATATTTGAAAATGTAATTTATTTCTGTGATGCAAAGCTGAATTTTCAGCATCATTACTCAAGTCTTCAGTGTCACATGTTCCTTCAGAAATCATTCTAATATGATGATTTGATGCTCAAGAAACATTTCTCATTATCAATTTTGGAAGAAAAAAAATGTTTTTGCTGCTTAACATTGTTTTTTGTATTTTTTATTTTTTTTTGTATATATTTTTATTCAGCAAAGACGTATGAAATTGATCAAACATGGCAGTCAAGACATTTGTAATGTTACAACAAATTACATTTCAAATTAATGTTGTTCAATAAACTTTCTTTTAATCAAAGAATCCTGAAAAAAAGTAACATGATTTCCACAAAAATATTTGGCAGCACAACTGTTTTCAACATTGATAATAATTATAAGTAATGTTTCTTGAGCAGCAAATCAGCATATTAGAATGATTTCTGAAGGATCATGTGACACTGAAGACTGGAGTAATGATGCTGAAAGTTCAGCTTTGACTCAGAGTAATAAATTGCATTTTAATATATATTACAATAGAAACAGTTATTTGAAACTAAAAACATAATATTATTATGTTTTTACTGTATTTTTTTTTTTTTTGCAAATAATTGCAACCTTGGGGAGCATGAGAGACGCTTCTTTGAAAAACATTTATAAATCTTAATTACTACAAACTTTTGGCCCCCAGTGTATGTCCAAAAATAAATAAATAAAACATGCAATGTAGTCTGGGTCTATGTGGATTTGGAGAGGAAGTTCTGGTTTGATTAATGCTAGTCAGCGAACGGATGCAGTGAAAAGTGCCATTTAAAGCAATCAGTAGACATTTA
Organism: Spinibarbus caldwelli; assembly: GCA_039654775.1. NCBI lineage: Eukaryota > Metazoa > Chordata > Actinopteri > Cypriniformes > Cyprinidae > Spinibarbus > Spinibarbus caldwelli. Next base: position 30,435,766 of record CM077237.1, read on the forward strand.
CTGGGGAGGATCTGAGTAACACATGCTGGCTTTAATTGAAGACTGTTGAGAACTGAAGGATGGCCGGTGTTTGGGTCAATGAGAGGGTTACAACCAAAATGGGACACTAACAGACGCTTTGGTGTCCATCTGTAAGAGAGAGACTGTTTATATGAATGTTCATGCGTAAATATGACAGTGTGTGACTGTAGTGTGAATTCATTCTAGTGCATTTGTGTTAACTGCAGTAATGTGAATACTCATGTGCTAACAGTTTGAAGTGAACATTGCATCTGGTTCCTCATTAGCTGTCACTTTAAACTGCATCTTAATTAGCATTAAACCATTGATAAGGTCCTAATGAGTGTATTAAGAGATAAGGCCTAATTCTACCACACACAGGCTACACTTGATGGCAAAATGGACTTAGACTCTGAAATCTGATTGGATGGGCAATGTTTGTCGCTTTCATGAAAATATCTGATATGCACACAAATCTGTGACTGCAAATTAATTGTTTGGCAACTATAAGAGTCTAAATCAGGGCTGAACAGTATTGCTAATATAGATGCTAGTATTAAGGCAGGCTTTGTAATGCTGTTACTGGGGTTCAGCAAGATACTAAAGTCATCATGGTTAACAAACCCTGACGGTGGAAAAAAAGAACAAAAGGCCAGTTCACGAGGTAAACCGAAACAACAAAGCAGTTCAAGAGGTAAATCTGTATCAGAAAAACTCTGAGGAACCACATGTAAGCCCCTAAAGCCAAGGCATGCCGATTTGTGATGATGACTTTATCTACATGCATGTGTAATCTGTTTTAATTATGAGTTAACTAATGAGTTCATGGTACTAAGCAGCAGAGCATGTCTGAAAAGCCATTTATCAAGGGTTCTTCATGGCAAATAAGTAAAACAGTTTTCATAAAACAGACTCTAAATCCGGTCAGTTGATTTCTATATTAATTTGCAAACTGTAAACATTATGAACTATATTTCTTAGCTGGTTACTGTAGTTATTATAAACTGGGGGAAAAATGAAACAATTTTCACTCAGAAATTGTTAGTAAGTATCACAAAGAAACAGCAAGTAGCACACTGAATTTTGAAGATGAAAAACCTAAATTATTTTCTTGTAAAACTTAAATCTTTGTTTTATTTATAACTTAGAAAAATCATTTTTACAGTGTTATAGTTAAAACCAAAAACCTTTATTTTTCTTTAAATAAAATAAACATTAACTGAAATAAGAAATACACACATACATATATATATATTAACATATTAACATATGTTAACATGTTAACATTTTATTTCTGCTATTTTCACATTTTTATTTATTTTTTAGCAATCTGATGTACAAAAACTAAAAAAAAAAAAACCACCATAAAACTGAAAAAAAAAAAAGAATTACTAAAATTTTAAGTGAAATTAAATTGAAAATGGGAAATTTCAATATAAAAATTAACTGAAAATATTAATGGAAAAACTAGTATCTCAATAATACTAAAATAACACTAATTCGCTGCCATATTACATTGCTACCAAATTTGGGGGGGGAAATAGGCTGTGCATGTGTACTGTGTACATATATATTTAGATAAGCATATATTACACCAATTAATTATATATGGCAACATATTATATTCATATATATTTGTATTTATTTTTAAATTATATTTTACATATTGCCACAGTGGTATTTGTTATTTAGTATCCCAATAACATTTGACAAAAGCAAAGTAAATACAATTAGTAATACATATACTAATTTTACTTAAATGTAATTATTTAAAATTTACTTTTATTTAGTTTAAAAACACCACCACCACCATAATACTCCATAATACCGTTTTTGCTGTTATACTGTGTTTGTAGGTCTGGTCTGGTCTTCCAGTGATACGGCTGCAGATGCGTCTCTCAGTCCCGCAGGACAGCATGGCACACATGCTAACCCACACTGAGCTGGTCACATTATACACACCATGTGCTCTCTGTGATGTGTGGATCTGTGTTTGTGTCCAACAAGGAGACACTAGAGACCTCACGGAGCAGACACACAAAAAACAATTTGCACAACTGATATCTGTATAATTAAACCTGTATCTGCAGTATAATTAGATATGTAAACATAGAAACGGTTCAACTGCGCTTCTGTTTTTTTACAGCTTGCAGACAGACCAATGATGAACACTGTGTTTATTATTTTAACATACTTTTCTGTGCAGCAATTAATGGGAACCTGATTTAATTAGCAGTGAGTTATAATCCACATGAGTGTTAAAGGGATAGTTTAGCCAATTCTGTCATCATTTGTATGTATCTACATCCTTAAAGGAATAGTTCACAAGAAAATGAAAATTAGCTGAATATTTACACACCCTCAGGTCATCCGAGATGTAGATGAGTTTGTTTCTCCATCAGAACAGATTTGGAGAAAATCACTTGCTCACCAATGGATCCTCTGCAGTGAATGGGTGCCGTCAGAATGTGAGTCCAAACAGCTGATAAAAACAACACAATAATCCACAAGTAATCCACACCACTCCAGTCCATCAATTAACATCTTGTGAAGTGACAGATCCATCTTTAAGGCATTTTTAACTTTCAACTGTTCATTTCTGGCCAAAATATGAGTGCATAATCCATAATAATGCTTCCTCCAGTAAAAAGTCCATCTCTTTTTGTCCTCTCACATCAAAATCCACCCACTTATTTTTTTAGAACTGTTCTAGACTGTTTTGGCTTGTCAACGGTGCTTGACCTGTGCATATTTCTCTCTATTTCAGATGAGACAACTTTTTCACTGGAGGAAGCAACATTATGTATATAGGACTCGTATTTTAGGCTTGAAGTTAAAAACATTTTAAAGATGGATTTGTTTCTTACAAACATAGCTTTTCTCTTCACTAGACGGCGATGGGCACCCTACCCTAGGTGGATCACACCTACTCACTGTCTGGTTCGCTCACATTTATTTACGACGCCATTGGATTAGAGCGCTGTCAGTTTCACAGCTCAAACAGGAGAAGCACGATTTCGCAGACTGCAGACCACGTCTCTGTTCATTGTAAGTATTAAATAGTAATTATAGGCTACGCTCCTAAGAGTTTGTGCGTATTTGTGTTGCTGCGATGCACCAGCACCGCTTAAAATAGAAATCGTTATGTTACGTTTCTTCCTGTTGTTTCAAAGATTAAAGGCAAAAACACTTTCCCAAATAGTCTGCAGTAACGTGGTAAACGCTAAAATGTGGGGTTTTAATAATGTTAGCGTTCTGACGCTTGGAATTTTAAGATGCAGAATAGTTAACACGTGTTTGTATTGAATAAACAAACGTTTTTGCATGGTAGTCATATTATATATATATATATATATATATATATATATATATATATATATATATATATATATATATATATATATATATATATATAATATATATATATTCGTTTTGCAATGTCCAAGAACAGCTTCACATTGAAATGATTTTGTCTTTAATCAGATGAGAATATGGCTATTAAATATAGCGTACTATTTGTGTAATATTGATGATTAAGTTAGAGTTTTTTTTTTTTTTTTTTTTTTATTATTTTTATTTTTAGACAGAATTTTGTGTAAAAAATGAAAAGGGGACAACAGCAGCAATACATTCAAGGTTTCTTCAAGAAGAAACCATGTCAAAGACAGGTAGATGCAGTACAGTGCAGTGCATGTCAGAGCCAATCCACCCGGCAGGGTCAAGTTGGCCAATTAGCAGCCCTGAGCCAGCCAGAGAGGGCCAGTGAGGACTACACCAGCAGCCATCTATCTGCAGCAACAGGTGAAAGTCAGAACATGAACAATTTTTACAAAAAGTTCACTAGATCACACACACACACACACACACCTTAACTTTTATTGTTGTTTGGACAATAAAAGTTAAGAACAAGTCTGTTCAGTTGTTTTTATTTATAAAAAGAGAGATGAGTTGTCCAGGCACTTGTGCAGTGCCATTTTTATGTCATCCCACTTGTGTTGGGGCACATGACTTTTCCCGTGGCCCCCCCGACTGGTTCTTGGTCCCCCCTGTGCCACCCCATTAAAAAAAATCCTAGAATCGCCCCTGCTCAGACTCGACCTGAAATGACTCCAGACTTGACTCGACTCGAGGAAAAGGACTCGTGAATATTTTAAAAGCATCTCGAGTCTTTTATCCTTAAATACTATAACTGATTTTCAAAAAGCGGACCGCATCCGCACCCCGGCATCCATCCGGACCGCGAGCCGTGACAGCAGCACCAGCGCGTCAAAACAGCGCAGCGGATCACATAACAAGCGCGCAGGCTCGTTTATGGTAAATATCTTTCAGCGCTATATGCTCTAGTATTTTTATCTAAAGCCAAACGCGCTTTATTCAAGCCCTCCCCCTCTCTCTCTCTCTCTCTCTCTCTCTCTCTCTCTCTCTCTCTCTCTCTCTCTCTCTCTCTCTCTCTCTCTCTCTCTCTCTCTCTCTCTCTCTCTCTCTCTCTCTCTCTCTCTCTCTCTCTCTCTCTCCAGACGCCTAGTTTAAGAGCTGCGGATGACGCGGTTCTTTTAACAACAACAGAAACAATGCTGCAAATCTAGTTATTTTTCTTACTATCTATTTATCTCTCAATAACCTATGACTCTGACTATTCAAACCAGATGTGACAAGTTTCTGATCTACATTTAGCATTATTAATCTGTAGGCTAAGAACATTTCAAAAGAATCATGTAATTATAATTAGGAAAATTGTTGTTAGATGGCTAGGATAGAACTTAAACTTTGAAACTGCTGGTTATCTTTCTTTTCTGCTCAAGATGAGAACGTTTTGATTATTGTAGACATTTTTAGTAGATAATGCTTATAATATATTTAAATAGTATGGATTTCAGGAGGAAAACCCTGAACAGAAGCAGTGTTTTTTGTCACATGGTCTCGCATGTATCTAAATGTAAAAGTACAATACATGTAAAAATATATATTTTATTTATTATTATTATTATTATTATTATTATTATTATTTATTTTATTTATTTATTTTTTTTTTTGTCTGGACCTCTACTTGGAAGACAATATAGAGTCTGTGCCTCTTGGAACTTTAATTGAATAGGCTACCCCTGAATTTTATAAAAAACGAAATACTTGATTTGTATGGTTTTGTACTATCTGTGTCACATATTTCCTTATGCATCATGGTAGATAGAACTCTTATTATAGAATTTGATTACAGAAAAACTGTTTTGAACATGGGAATGGATTAAAACATATAACAGGCTGGATGTACATTAACCTCATATCTTAACCCCTCTTTTTTGAAAAAATAAATAAAATAAATAAATAAAAAAAATAGATCATATATTTTTTCTATAGCCTATAAAACAGCTTCGTAAATAGGAAGATTTCAATACATGAGGATTATGAATGGGATTTTTTTTAGCGAGCCATTAAATGACTTGAGACTTGACTCGGACTCATGACCAAAGACTTGAGACTTGACTCAGACTTCAGCGACAAAGACTTCAGACTTGACTCGGACTCCAGGTTAAAGACTTCAGACTTGACTCGGACTCCAAGTTAAAAACTCGTGAACATCTCTGCTAGACGTTAACTGATGGACTGGAGTGGTGTGGATTACTTGTGGATTTTTGTGATGTTTTTACCAGCTGTTTGGACTCTCATTCTGACGGCACCCATTCACTGCAGAGCATCCATTGGTGAGTGATGGAATGTTACATTTCTCCAAATCTGTTCTAAAAGAAGAAACAAACTCTTCTACATCTTGAAAGGCCTGAGGGCAAGTACATTTTCAGTATATTTTTATTTTTGCATGAACTATCCCTTTTGTTTCTGAAGTGTTTTTGAACTCTTCAGGAACAAGTTAAAGTTTTATCAGATTTTGTTCTTGTCAGTCTTGCCTGCATCGTTAATAATACTCAAAAGAGAATATTTAAATGAAATTCTCTTTCTAAAATGCATCCTGTAGTTTCATGACCTTGAGTACACATTTTGCAATGCTAAAGTAAACTATAAAATCAAATACCTTATCTTTTTGAAGGCATATTTTCATCCTGACATAATATTTCAGATCAGTTTGAGATGACAAGATGCAATTTACTGACACAACCACATTATTTATTTGACAGATAATGTTTAAAAATCATCAAAAAGGCACCTGCTTCATAGAACGACCCACAAATTCACACTCTTATATGGGAGGTGGTTCATTTGTTTATTTGCAAAGCCATTAAATGTTTCCTTGTGTCCTTTAAACGTGCAGCGGCTTCATAAGAGGTCTGAAGCAGCCTGGACTTTGTGGTGAGCGTCCATCAATTAGACTAATGGGCTCTCTATGGGCACAGACCGCTGCTTTCAAAATCCCTCTCTGTTTATCAGCTCCAAAATATCTTTTTACTTTTGGGAATCTGTCAGACATTTTTTTGGCAGCACATCAATTACCAGTGTTCATCAACTCACACAAACATACATTAAACAATGACGCTCATCTTGCACGCAGGCTTTTAAATGCATGATACATGATACATGAAAATACATGATAGCATACACATACACCAAACACTCTGTCTCTCCCAAATACACATATGGCTTTTGTTTCTGGAGAAAAGTCTGGGTTTGCTGTGCTGAGTAAAACTGGCCGAGAAAATTACCATATTCTAGGATGATTTTTGACTATGTATTTTCTATAGACAAGCTAAAAACATTAAAGTATGGCATAATGAATACCAAGGTGAAGCCAGTGCCATGTTTAACCAATTTAAACCACTGTGGGAACGCATGATGCACGATGTTTTGCAAAATGTTCTAGCATGCAGACTTCAGAAAATAGACTTTATACTAAAAGATTTATTCCTTATTTTAGGAATATACAATTTACTAATATCAAAATATTTACTTTCTTAAATGCATTGAAATACTCTTAAATGTTGTTTTTATGTTAAATGTTTAACCAATGCATATCATTGCCCCCCATGTCACAACATTTGTGTGTGTGTGTGTGAAGAACATTTTACAAATTAAAAGAACATTTTCCACTATAGAACCTTTTGTAGAATAGAAAATTTACATGGATGTTTGCAGTCCTTCATGGAACCATCCAATGCCAATAAAGAACAGTTATTTTTACAGAGATATAAAATTGTGAACAGCTTTTACGTTAAAGGTGCAGTTAGTATGTAATACTGGCAGCTAGTGGTTGAAATGGGTACTGAGCTCCAAATTGAATACACGCAACAGGAACGAGTGCAATCGACAATGGAGACAAGCCTTACACTGTAACTTCATGTGTTGATTTATCAAAGTTTAATATGCCTCTGGTCATACAGATTTTTAGACGGATGCTGAGGCATTTTAGGTTGGGTAGAATCTGTGGTTGCTGACCGAGTTTGTTTGTTGGCTTCCATGACTGCAATACGCAGTGTTTTCCAACAACTGGCGACTGGGGGGTCGAAATACTCTGAGGTGGACAAAGTACACAACTCCATTACTTGAGTGAAAGTACAGATACTGCTGGTCAAATATTACTCCATTACAAGTGAAAGTTGTAAAGACAGATACTTACTTAAGTAAAGTACAGAAGCACTTGCTTTTAAAAGTACTTAAGTAGCAAAAGTAAATTTACTTTTTTACATCAACGCACTGTTTTATTATTGTTGTATGTAATACTTGCAATACCTCTAAAGCAACTTACAATACATTACGCCTACTGAATACACTGACTAGCTTGTAGTACCTTTGGAATAAAGAGCTTTTAGAATGTTAAAAACCTGTTTGAATATTATATATATATATATATATATATATATATATATATATATATATATATATATATATATATATATATATATATATATATATATTTATTTATTTATATATTTAACATCCCTAGCCACCCCTACAAAAGCAGCATGGTAGTGATCTCACACAGCTCTGGCAGTGTGGGCACACATCTACATGTATCCATTCATTCACATTTGAACCGAGTTGATGGTGAAATTGTTGTAAGTACAGACTGATAAGAAGAAGAAGAAGAAGAAAAAAAAAAAAAACTTTCTTTAAAAGCCAGCAACACAACTGTAGCTGTGTAACTTTACAACAGCAACACTGCTTCAACAAAAATCAAAACAGCAAGACTTATTTGACATCAAAACAAAAATTTCAAAAATGCTCTCGTGGTACTTTGATGTCACACACAGAACGGTCTGTGCAGTGCTGCTTTAAGTCACACACTTATTGAGTTTTATTAGGAGATGCACAACAGTTCTTCTGTGGCTTTATAGGTAGTTTTCATTTACACAATTTAGCAAAATCAGACAATAAATTTGTCTAATATATACTACAATATTAACAACTTATTATTGAATTGTTGTAAATAAATATCAAATTTGCAACTGGTCAATGTTAAAAAAAATGCTGGGAAATCACTTCATGTAGCCCTACAAGAGTGATTACTGATAGACTGTCTTAAAAAAGAAAGTCACGTTTTAGAGAAGAAAAAAAAAAATCTCTCACTGACTTTCAAAGCTGCTACATAGTAACGACTTTCTACTTCCAGGACCTTGATCGAAATGTAGTGGAGTGAAAAGTACGATATTTGTCTTTCAAATGTAGTGAAGTTAAAGTCATAAGTTTCCAGAAAAAAACTAATACTCAAGTAAAGTACAGATACTCAGAAAGTGTAATTAAGTACAGTACTCAAGTAAATGTACTTAGTTACTGTCTTCCTCTGGAAATACTGTTGGGTAAATTGGCAGGGGGCAGAGTCACACAAACCAAAACAAAAACATTCCGACACGGAACACACATTTCAAAGCAGAATAACTGGCTATAGCATTGTTTTTCAGAGAAACAAGTATGTGAGTATGTTTCCTCAATATCTGCAAAGATATTATGGTATTTTATGCATTACTACAATCAAAAAAAATTACATACAGCACTTTTAACTTTAAGCAATTGATTGGAATAAGTCTCACTATCTTTGAGAATTTGACAAACTGAAACACCACCAGCAGAGATTGTGTGTGACTGATGCTGTTTGATTGGTTGAGGCTTGTATGAATGTATGAGTGAGTATATTCCAGGCATTCCCAATCATCTTTCCTCTGATTAGACAACAGATAGTGTCTACAAAGAAATAAGTGCTGCAGCCTCTGAGACAATTATGCTGAAGTCGTTGAGCGGGCATAATACACACACACAGCAATTACCACTGAATATCTTCAGATAAACTCTTCTGCTCAACACATTTACACATTAAAGCAGAACTACAAAATTGCACACAACAGACTATTGGAGCCATCACATAGATTTTGTGTAATTTGTGGCTTTATAAAAACTAAAGTTTACATTTTTTAAAGCACATTTGAGTGGTGCCAGACGATGCAAAACTTTTGCTTTTTAAAAGCAATAGCTTTTATGTTGTGAGTGATTGCTTCAAATACTGTATGCTTAATTATACATAAAAAAAAAATAAATAAATGTCACAATGAAAAATTTAAAATAAAATTTGTCTCCATTTACTCATTCTTATTTTCTTTCTTCCGTGAAACACACAAAGTGTTTTTGGAGAACATTATGGGCTCTATTCTCCATATACTGTAATAAGAGTAAATCAGAACTAGGCCTGTCAATCTTCAAAACAACAACAAAAAAAGCACCATAGAATAACTGTAAAAGTGGCCCGTATGACTTATGTGCAATATAACTTAATTACATTTTTACAAAATTTTACAAAACGCATATTTTAATGAACGATATGGTTATATGATTTTAACTGATGAAATATATTTATCAGTGATGCTGTATTTACAAAAAATAATTTCAATAACATTTTATTAAAATTATTTTAAATAATTTTATTATACATATTTTTCATTTATAACTTACTTGTAAAGTAATTGTTTGACATCATAGAAAGATGTGGCGGCACTCTATTTTTCTGCACCCACCACAGGTGTCATGTACATACAATTTCTTTTTAAAAAAAAAAAAAAAAAAGCCCTATTCTCGCTTGGGATTAGTATTACCTGGTGACCTCTAGTCATTTGTAATACTTGCGGAGGTTGTCTGTGATCTTAATCCCGTGCGAATCGGGCATGTCTGTAATTTGTAAAGTAAAAATTCCCCCGCAAATGACCTAGCATATTTCGCCGAACACCGAGGTCCTGTGATAATATTAGTCCCGTGCGAATTGGCATTACTGTGATTTGGCCAGCATTTGGCGGGTCGTATATCATTTTTCAAGGTTTTTGTTTCCTGTGCGCCTTTTTATTTCAAAATCAATAATAATACTAATCCCGTGCGAATATGACTAGACAAATACACAAGCAATGTTTGTCAGACACTGAAAATCCCACACACACTCATTTGCCCTTTACACACCAACACACATTTGCCTTTGAGTCGTAGGGAGTAGGGATTCTCCTAGTGTTCACTGCAGGCAGGTGTCCATGCTAGCGTTAATCTGCATATACGTCTCAAACACACACACACACACACACACACAGGATTTTAGAGGTATCTAAACATTCCCTCATCTGCAGAGGCACAATGATTATTGATTGGCAGCTGCTGCTGCTCATGGAGGAGAAAGAGCCCGAGTTTATCAATTAAGGAGTGACAGTCAATTCTCTCTCCTACTTTAACGCTTGACAAGAGAGGAATTCTGATGAGGGCGAATCCTAAATCAGCAGAGTGCAAAGTGACACTGCAGACTGACCACCTCATACACTCACACACACACACACACACTAACATACAGATCAGTGTTCAAACTTAAGAAGTCATTTGAATCAGTTCAGTTACAAGCTTTTGAAAAAGTAGTCCTCTACACATAATATACTAACAAAAACTCTGAAGCTAATTAAGAGCATAATATCTTTTAGATGATCATCGGAAGAATATATATATAATTTTTATTTTTGGCTCAACAACAATGGGTATTTCAATGGGGTGACAGCAAAAAACGATATAAATATGATATAAATTTATACTAAAAGCATTTAATAAAATTAAAGTTTAAATTTAAAAATGTACGCAAAAAAAGCAAGCGAAATGATCGCAAGGACTTTCTTGAAATTAATCAAATGAATCAAGGAATCAACTTTCAAAATGAACTAAGATTGAACTGAATCATCAAAACAAACTAACCAACATTTGTGAACATTATGACTTAAATGAATCAGTGAATCTTTTTCCAAAACTGGTTCACTGAAATAAACTGAACAGATTAATTAAAAATAAACAGGACAGATTTTTGTGAACACTACTGTGTGATCACTCAAATGAATCAGCAACTGGTTCATTAAAATAAGCTGTATCAATGATCTGATTCATTGTACAAATCGACTTCTCTGAACACTATTGAGTGTTGGTTTAAATGAATGTGTGCTTAATGATTCATGACAATTCAAATCACTTTATACATCCAGTCAAAACTGACTTTTGTGAACACTACTGAGTGATGACTCAAAGTCGGTTCTGGACGTTCAAATACATACATTGAACTAATTAATCAAAATAAACCACCTGGACTGATTCATTTGCTAAAATAAACCATTCTAACTGACTTTATTAACACTATTTAGTAAAGATATGCATGAATAAATCTATTTATTTGAACTATTTCACTAAAATGAACCAACTGAATCACAAAAAACAAACAGTCCTACATGACTTTTGCAAACTCAACTGATCAAATTAATCAGCAAATCTTTTTTGAACCAGTTGACTGAAATTACCTGTTTGAATGAATCAATTAGCTAAAATGAACCATCCAAACCACAGTATGTGTCTTCCCTACACAGATTTTAATAATAAACATTCTGAATTGTGAATCCAGCAGGTCATAGCTGTAGGACTGATGAAGTCCGAGTGTTTGTGGAGGTGAGAGACGGCAGTGACAAACTCAAGGTGTTTTTCTAGCATGTAGCTGCCATGGTAACAGTAACATCCTGCTGCCAGTCTGATATGGACTGACGACGGGTTGCTTCAAAAGGAAGACTGAGGAGAATGCAGAGTTTCCTCAGACAAACTTTAATGTTCAGTAACCTTCCGTCATCCAGCTCAAGTGGTCATGAGAGGCTCTTGACGTGATTGTGCTAATGCTAACGGTAAATGAACACATCTTTGAAGTCTAAAAGCATAAGATTGAACCTGAGTCTCAATCTTTACTATTTTAGGTCTCTAATTGCTCTAATTTCATCAGTTACTTTTAATTTTTCCTTTTTCATCCATCTTTAAGCAGCAGCGATATTAAATGGAGTGCAAACTGTGACTTTTGCTGTTAAATTTTTTTGTAATTCCATTAGTGCATAATTTAATAAATTCCTTAAAGCAAGTTAAAGCAGATAAATGCCTTAATATGTCAGAACTTCAGTCCAGTGCACATAAGTATTCATTTTGATTTTTAAGCACATTTTAGTAAAAATCATAGCACTGTCTGCAAAAATCTCCAATTCATTCCTACGAGACTTAAAAACTTGTCTAACCAAACAACAGTAACCAAGGGGGTGGAGCTTAGCGAAGGAAAAATTGTCCCATAATGCAAAATTCTTTGTAAATTTATTTATTTATTTAGTTAGTTGTTGTTATTACTTTTATTATTAGAGAGGCAAAACTGTTTTTGATGTGTTTTTAGAGAATATTTATTGAATTAATTTTATTTTTAATCTTTTTTCAGCACCAAACTAAAAACAGGAAAATTAATGCTGAAACCAAGAAAAAAATGTGATGGAAAAATAAACAATTTTGTTTTCCAAGTATCTCTATAAAATACATTACTGTTCAAAAGTTTTTGGGTCAATATGATTTTTTTTTTTTTTTTATTAAATTGATAAAGGACATTAAATTGAATGACAATAAATACATTTACGATGTTACAAAATATTTCTATTTTTAAATACATTATGTTCTTTTAAACCGTCTATTCGTCAAAGAATCCTGAAAATAAAAGTGTTTCACAGTTTCCACACAAATATGAAGCAGCACAATCGTTTTCAACATTCATAACAGTAATAAATGTTTCTTGAGCAGCAAATCAGCATATTACATGTGACACTGAGGACTGGAGTAATGATGGTGAAAATTCAGCTTTGCATCACTGAAATAAATGACATTTTAAAATATATTCACATGGAAAACAGTTATTTGAAACTTTAATAATAGTTCATAATATTACTGTTTTTATTGTATTTTTAATAAATAAATGCAGGCTTGGTGAGCAGAAGAGACTTCTTTCAAAAACATTAAAAGTCTTACCAGACCCAAACATTTTGAACAGTACTGCAATGTTTTTTGCAGTACATTCAGATCTATTTTAATTTCTCTGAAGGACTTGCAGGAGAAAGATTAGAGACTAAGTTGATAATTAATGCAACATAACTGTCAATATCTGTCTATTTTTCCCTCAAATGAACATCTGAATTGTTGTTTCCCTCTTGCCCTCTCTCTCCCTCTTTCTCTCTCATGAAACACAAAGAGCTCCAGTGACTTTCTCTTCGATCGAGTTACCAGAGAATAAAATTGGCTCTCGACCGGCTCTCCAGAGCCCAGAAGTCCTCTAATCCCGACCAACCTTCAGCCAGCAGGGTCTCTCTCCTCTCCTTACCTCTCTATTCCTTTCGCTCTTGCGCTCTGATTCACATCTGATCCAACCACCAATTTCATGGCTGCTTTACCGCCGCCTCCCTCTCCTGAAATTCCATCATCGGGCCTCAATAAAACAAATCCTGCTCCAACTCCTCTGGAGTCGCACGCTAAAACTCCTGGATAAATATATCCCGCTGCACTCTCTCAAAGTCTCCGAGGAATCAAACACATTTAGTGAAGGTCATACAAACACAATGTTTGAGTTACAGCTGTATGAATGCCAACCAAAGCCTTCCGACTGGTCAACGTGTTTGCATTAATACCGTTCAGTAGGTACAATAATCCCAAATGACTCTGCTAACAGGATTTAGTTATAGGAACTTTTAAACCAATTTATGGATTATATTTATGGACTGTAGAGATATGCACTGCCGAGTGTGTGTGTGTGTGTGTGTGTGTTTGTGTGCCAAAGATCCTCCAGACTCCAGAACATTCTCAGCAAGGGCTGCCAAAAAAAAAAAAAAAAAAAAGAAAAGAAAAAAGAAAAGGAGATCAACAAAAAAACCCAACAAGATTGATTCCCTCTAAAAAAAAATAAAAATAAAAAACTGCTGACCTAAATAAGTACAGATAATGGTTATTAGTCAAAGTCTTTTCCCTGACAAACTAAAAATTATATGATTAATAAGCTATGGCAAGATATGTTTTTACATTATGTGAACAATTTAGACAATTTAAACTTTTAAGTAATAAGAGATTCAACTCATTTTTAAGTTAGTTTAATATAATTTAATTTGATACTTAAATCATATCAAACTGACTTAAATTTAAGACAGCAACTGATTTTTGACCGTGGAAAATTTGGCTAATTTTAAACAGAATAAGCCAGCACTATATTAATTTATTATTTATATTACTGTAATTGTATGCAGCCTTATAAAATATATATAAATATAAAAAATATAATAAATATGATATAAATAAATGCAGCCTTGATGAGCATAAGAGACTTCTTAAACAACAACAATAAAATCGCATTTTAAAAAATAACATTTGGTAATTAAAAAAATTATCAATAAAAACAAATTTAGAAAAACAATAAATAATAAAAATTAAAAATAAATAATCAAATAACTTAAAAGACTATGAGAAAAATAAAGATACCAAAATGTGTATGTATCCAAATATATGTATAAGACATATAAGACATAAGACAATATGATATTACAGTCACATCATGCTGGATTTTATGACTGATTCGGGGGAAAAATAACATGTAACAAGATGTACTTCATATACAGACATATAAGACAAATGGTACCATTTTGTCAATGGTTTGGTTTGCATTTCTGCGGCGCTGTGGGTCCCTGTCCACAGTGAAATCTCAAAGTTTTATGGTAGTTGGCCGGGAAAGGCTTATGAATTAGTATTTGAGATAATGAGGGAGAAATAAAGAGAGTATTTGAGATAAAGAGAGTATATCCATTTCATAATGGCCCTTAATGGTTTAGCTCCTGCGTACCTAACTAGTCTTCTACCACGCTACAATCCATCACGCTCCCTAAGGTTGCAAAACTTTTGGTAGTACCTAGGATAGCAAAGTCCACTAAAGGAGGTAGAGCTTTTTTACATTTGGCTCTGGAATAGCCTTCCTGATAACATTCGGGGTTCAGATATACTCTCTCTGTTTAAATCTAGATTTAAAGGAAAACGCCACCGTTTTTCCATATTCTAATATGTTCTTCCCTCAACTTAGACGAGCTGATACGTACCTCTCCCGTCTCACTGCGTGCACTTAATCGCTCTAGCGCACGGCGCAACTATGCTAGCATTTAGCTTAGCACCATTCATTCCTTAGGATCCAAACAGTGATGAATTTAGAAGCCACCAAACACTTCCATGTTTTCCCTATTTAAAGACGGTTACATGAGTAGTTACATGAGTAAGTATGGTGACACAAAATAAAACGTGGCGATTTTGCGAAGAGCATGTCGCCGCACTTCGACCTCGGCGCAGTAATATCATCATGCGCAGAAATCGAAGTGCTGCGATGTGCTCTTCCGCCATACATTATAGTTATTTTTTATCCGCTTTCAAAATCGCCACGTTTTATTTTGTGTCACCATAGTTACTCGTGTAACTACTCATGTAACCGTCTTTAAATAGGGAAAACATGGAAGTGTTTGGTGGCTTCTAAATTCATCACTGTTTGGATCCTAAGGAATGAATGGTGCTAAGATAAATGCTAGCATAGTGGCGCCCAGCGCTAGAGCGATTAAGTACACGCAGTGAGACGGGAGAGGTACGTATCAGCTCATTTAAGTTGAGGGAAGAACATATTAGAATATGGAAAAACGGTGACGTTGTCCTTTAAGACACATCTCTTTAGCCAAGCATTCTTCTAATGCATCTCATAATCTTGTACTGCAGTTATATCTGATCAAACGCACATTATTCTTTAGCTTAGGTTGAACAAATCATTTTTGCTTGGCTGGAACAGCAGCTACGCTAATTATGTTATGAACATCCTGTGGTAACTAGGAATTGCACAAGCTTCAGTTTGGATCCAACCCTTAAATGATCTGAGATGACCAAACACCTGAGAAGAGATGATGCCAACCCCTCAGAGGACCTCAGATGATGCCAACTCTCAGACAACATACCGAATTACCAAATTTTGCCATAAGTTAAATATATTAAGTTTCTACAATATATAAATATTGTAGAAACTTAATTTCCTGTAAAGCTGCATTGCAACGATTTGTATCGTGAAAAGCGCTATACAAATAAACTTGAATTGAATTGAATTGAATAAAGCTGAAATCTGCAGATGTGAGACTGCCGTCCCCGCTATCTGTCATCTCTCTCTCCTCACTGACCTCTGCTGTCTGAGGTTAATCTGGGGTTAATAGCTGAGCCATAATATGACATAAGGTTACATAACACTGACCTCAAACCACATGCAATGAGCACACACATAAAACTAACACACAAACACTTAAAGAACAAATAAAGATAAAGAATAAACACTCATACAATTACAGACACTGAAAAGAAATTGGTGTAAAACCTATTTTCACACAGAAATTGCTAGTCAATTAAAAAACTATGAATTAAGGTAACAACAAATTTTTTTAAAAATATTTGAATAAATAAATGACAAAATGCAAACGATGCAAAATGTGTAAGTGTAAATATAGGACTGTTATATTTTTATAAGGTAATATGTTTTTTTGGTTAAACACTGTTAGAAATTTGTATAGTTATGTTTATGAAGTATGAATCTCCTTACAATTTATGAAAATGGACATTCAAATTAGTTATTTAAAAAAAAAATCAAACAGAAAAGTTATTTTAAATTGTAATATTTCACAATATTGCCGTTTTAACTATGTTTGATCGAATAAATGCAGCCTTGGTGAGCAGAAGAAACGTCTTTAAAAAACATTAGAATTGCATTTAAAAGACAATTTTACAGTAAAACAGTGTTTAGAAGGACAAACTATGAATTAAAGTAATTAAAACATTCTAATCTATTTTGATAACTAAATGACTACAATCACTTAAATATGAATGGCAAAATGTATAGGTATACAAATAAGACAGCAAAATTTTATGTAGTAATATTATTTTACCATAAAATATTGTTATAAATTTTGTTTTTATGAAGTATGGATTACCTTATAATTTATGTAGAAATTTAAGTTATTGTATGTCCCATCACATTTTAAAAAGTGAAAGCTTAAAAGAGCTTACAGAAATGCCTGAAACTTTAACATAACATTCCGGCAATCACGAGTGCCAGTTTTAAAATGAAGGAAAACATTTGTTTTCCGTACTGATTCACATTTCATTTTGTTCTAAACATTTCAACTCCATCTTTGCTTATGGAAAAAGATAAACCTCTTGGAAAACACACACACACAGCCAATTCTTATCATAAAGAAACACACAGCACCACAGAGACTTCACTGTCCTACAGCAAATAAACAGCAGCCAAATGTGTTACGCTGTACATATGTGAACATAACATTTCCATTTACAACATATACAATTATTACCTTGTTTGATGCATTATAATGTTAGCAACTGATGTTTAAATCTACACAATTAGATTTGTGCAGGTTGGATTATAAGCTAAAAAGAAATCTCATGAATGAATGCTGTGTAATGTCTAATAAATGTATGTCCACACTTAAATGCATGCACAAACATACAATAACAAAGCAAAAAGCAATCATGAGTTATCACTGTGAAACTGCTCTGTTTACTGTTTGCAAAAGCTCATTCTCATCTCAGTTCTATAGACACGACTGCAGCCATTCAGCACATACACAAACACATGCACACGGAGTACACAACCTGTAATTGTTTGAAAGAGAGAGCAGGAGATGCTGGACAGAGTGCAATGGAGGTGAAAATGTTGATTGTTTAAACAAAATGATGTCTCAACAAGTAACGCAGTGAAATGCATGCTGTAATGAAAGCCACCATTGTAAGGTGGAGAATACTAGATATGACTGTCTGTGGAATATCTGATGTTGTAGAGGTGAATCACACTACAACTGCATTCAAAGAAGCTGTTGATATATTCAGTGTCGTCTTTAGAGGTCAAACATATAATTCAGCCTATTAGATCTGAAAAACTGTATTGAATTTTGACTATATGAATTCTTAAATGAGCTGACAGCAGAGTGTATGGAAAAATTAAGGACAGAGCTTTGTCTTTTACGGTGATGAAGGAGCCATTATTACATTTCACAACTGTTGAGCAAAACCACAAGATGGAGGGAGAGAATCATACCACTGGATGGATGGAGGGATGGACGGATTGAGGGATGGAGGGATGGAGTGATGGATGGATGGAACAATAGAGGGAGGGATGGACGGAGGAACGGATGGATAAAGGAATGGATGGATGGAGGAATGGAACAATGGATGGAGGAATGAATGGATGGATGGATGTATGGATGGAACAATAGAGATGGATGGAACAACAGATAGAGATGGATGGATGGATGGAACAACAGAGATGAATGGATGAAACAACAGAGATTGATGGATGAAACAACAGATGGATGGATGGATGGATGGAACAACAGATAGAGATGATGGATGGGTGGATGGATGGAACAATAGAGATGGATGGATGGAACAACAGATATAGATGGGTGGATGGATGGATGGATGGATGGATGGATGGATGGATGGAACAACAGACAGAGATGGATGGATGGATGGATCAATAGAGATGAATGGATGGATGGATGGAAAAACAGATGAGGGATGGATGGATGGAGGAAAGATTGATAAAGGAATGGATGGATGGAGGAATGGAACAATAGATGGATGGATGGAGGAAAGATTCATAAAGGAATGGATGGATGGAGGAATGGAACAATAGATGGATGGATGGATGGAACAATATATGTTGTGGTTGGATAGATAGATATAGTGCCCTCCACTAATATTGGCACCCTTGGTAAATATGAGCAAAGGTGGCTGTGAAAATAAATCTGCATTGTTTATCCTTTTGATCTTTCATTCAAAAATTCACAAAATTCTAACCTATCACTGAAGTAAAACAATTGAATGTGGGGGGGAAATCTCATTGTGAAATAAATGCTTTCTCTAGTTCATATTGGCCACAATTATTGGCACCCAATTATTGCAACGTCCTTTTCCCAAGATAGCAGCTCTGAGTTTTCTCCTGTAATACCTGAAGAGTTTGGAGAACACCTGATAAGAGATCAGAGACCATTCCTTCATGCAGAATCTCTCCAGATCCTTCAGATTCACAGCTCCATGTTGGTGATTCTCCTCTTTAGTTCACCTCACTCATTTTCTATAGGGTTCAGGTCAGAGGACTAGGACAGCCATGGCAAAAGCTTCATTTTGTGCTCAGTGACCCATTTTTGTGGTGATTTTGATGTTTGTTTTGGATTATTGTCCTGATGGAAGATCCAACCACAGCCCATTATAAGATTTCTAACAGAGGCGGTCAGCTTTAGATTTTTTATCTGTTGGAATTTTTTATTTGATAGAATCCATGATGCCATGCGTCTGAACAAGATGTCCAGGACCTCCGGCAGAAAAACAGGCCAACAACATTAAAGATCCAGTAGTATATTTAACCGTGGGCATGGGGTACTTTTTATCCCTGTTTGTACTAAACCCATCTGGTGGGTTTGCTGCCAAAAAGCTTTTTTTTTTTTTAGTTTCATCTGATCACAGAAGCCAGTGTCATGTGAAGTTCCAGTCGTGTCTGACAACTGAATATGCTGGATTTTGTTTTTGGATGAGCGAGGAGAATTTTTCTTGAAACCCTCCTGAACAATATGCGGTGATGTAGGAGCTGTTTGATAATATTTTTTTTTAGGCTTTCTGACCCCAAGACTCAACTAATCTCTGCAGTTCTCCAGCTGTGATCCTTGGAGAGTCTTTGGCAACTCAAACTCTCCTCCTCACCGTGCATTAGGATGATATAGACACACGTCCTCTTCCAGGCAGATTTGTAACATCTTTAGTTGATTGGAACCTCTTAATTATTGCCCTGATGGTGGAAATGTGGATTTTCAATGCTTTAGCTTTTGTCTTACAGCAACTTTCTATTTTGTGAAGCTCAACAGTCTTGTTCTGCACATCAGAACTTTATTGTTTGGTTTTACTCCTTGTGATGGATGATTAAGGGAATTTGGCCTTTGTTTTCTTTATATTTATAATACTTTGGAACAGGAAGTCATAGCTGTACAATTTCATGCTCCTAGTCTCCCTGGTATGCTAAAAAAATGTAAATATGAATGGGAATATACTTCAGAGATATTTTACTCATAAGAATTTCTAGGGACCAATAATTGTGGCCAACATGCATTGGAGAAAAACATTTATTTTATCATGACATTTTCTCCCCACTTTCAATTGTTTTACTTCAATGATAGATTAGAATTTTGTGAATTTTTTGAATGAAAGATCAAAAGGATAAACAATGCAGATTTATTTTCACAGCCACCTTTGCTCAGATTTACCAAGGGTGCCAATATTAGTGGAGGGCACTGTAGATTAAAAACACGAATATGCAATGTGAATGTAAGAATTAGTCAAGGGCATAAGCATGCCTTGTGCAGAACTTCCTGTGAATATGAGATCAGTTTCTCGCTTGTGTTTTCTCATTGCCTGAGGCAGCGGATTTGTTTGTTCTAAAAGATTTTGTTTCTAATGTATAACATTAACCAACAGGACAAACACTAGTACAGATCATCCATCATTTATCATGCAAACCGAAGCGTCACACTCGTGTACATGCTGTTATATAACAGGCCTGTGAATACAAAGAGGTGAAGGTTAGCAGGACAGCAAACAAAGGCTATCTGCTTGGGTGAGGGTTATCAAAGGTGACAGACTCTGTGTGTGTGTGTGTGTGTTTCCTCAGTGAGGCAGGCTGATATGTAGTGGCCAGTGGTGTATTGTAACGAAGTAATAATACTTCGTTACAGTACTTAAGTATTTTTTTTGGGAGTATCTGTACTTTACTTTAGTTTTTATATTTCAGCCAACCTTTACTTTTACTCCACTATATTTTCTAATTATAATGTATACTTTTACTCCGATACATTTCCCCGAAGCATATTCGTTACTTATTACAAAATAGTCAAAAGAACTCAGATGGCAAGAAAGCAGGTTTGACGAATCAGTGGTCTGACGTTTGCAAGTTAGACTCCTAAAAACACCTTTGCTCATGTGCAACAAGTGCGCGCACAGCCGTGGATGATTTCAGTTTCTACTCGAGTCTGGGGTGTGTGATACAGCATCGTCTGCAATAATATGGTAAGTGTTGTTGTACTGATGTGCGATCTGGCATTTTCAAGTAGCCTATATCACCAAATCACATGCAGAGTGCACGCACGTTGATTTATAAGTCTATTAAAACTCAAAATTCCAGGCATTCTAAATTGTAGATGGCAAAAATACTTCTGTATGCTTTTTATATTTATATAATTTAATATAGTTAACCTCTATTTCTATCTATATCAAAAAACAAAGAGTACCGTTTTTCTGCAGATATCAGCATGAACACATTTAATAATCATTTTATAAGTTCAGTAAAGCAATAAGTGACTTACATTTTAGACATAATATTGCTTGTTTTTGCTCAATTTTGTCAACGAAAATAGTTCCAAACAACAATCACAGCACTGTTTTGCGTCTCTGTGCAATGAACGGTGTTTACTTATTGAATGAATCAACTTTTTGAACAAATTGGTTGAATAAATGATTCAGTGATTCACTCATTAACACAGTCAAATGCTTTGTCTCTGAATGAATCAGTCGTTTGGATGAATTGAAATGAGCTGAATCTCAGTGACTCACTCATTAACAGTCACTTGCTGTCACCTACTGGCGGTTTTAATTTCACATTAATTTCACTATTTCTTTTTCTCATGTTTTAAATTATTTAAAATATCAGTATTCAACGTTTTATGTTAAAAACAAAACATTAGGCCTATTTATGCATCTGTAACTGCAGTTTAAATGTTTTTCTGTTTTGTTTTGTTCCCCCCCGCGCCATGTAAGTCGCCGCTCATCATTCCGACCCAAGCCAGCTAAAGCTAAGTGTGGGAGTTCGACGGGATCATCGCGAGCACTGTGAGCCCGCCGGCCACTCATCAGTCAAGTTCACCGGCCATTCATCTGTCCAGTCCGCCTGCTGTGGCTAACCCAAGCCTGCTGGCCGATCCTCAGTCAAGTAAGCCGGCTGTTCATCTGTCAAGCCCGGCGGCTGCGGCTAACCCAAGCCCGCCGGCCCCTCTGAAGTCAAGCCCACCGGCCGCTCCGACGTCAAGACCGCCGGTTGCGGCTCACTTCAGTTCCAAAGTTCGCTTCAGTGGATCCAGTTCACCAGTTTCGGCCAGGAATGCCATTCCCAGTTCCAGAGAGTCTAGTGCAGGCTCCAGCCCCTGACCAGAGTCATGTCATGTCCCCTAAAGTACTGTCCACAGGAACATTTTAATCAACATTTTAATTGTCTTGTCTTGTCTGTTGGGGTTCTCTTGTTGCCTCAATGGAAGCGGTTCCTGAGATCACCCCTGAGAGAACCCCTGACTCCTCGTCCAGCCCAAGGAGGGCTGTTGTGCTCTCGTCATGCCCAGAGAGGGCCTCAGATTCCGAGCTTAGCCCTAAGTGGGCCCCAGTTCCTGTGGATAGATGGTGACTTCAACTTCTACCAAAGTAATTTTTTGGTAAGATATCTGTACTTTTACTTAAGTATGGCTTTCAGGTACTTTATACACCACTGGTAGTGGCAGTTCTTGTGTAAAATCACACAGCAGTTCAAAGGAACTAATCGAATCCAGCTCAATCAATACATTCAGAGGAATCACACACGCAAACACACTTGCATGCAGATTCACACAAACTCTACAAGCTCTGTTCTACAAATTAACACACTGCCTACATAGACAACTACCATGTAAGCTATACTGTATATTTAGTCAGCATCCCAAAAAACTGAAATGTGACTGATTTAGAATGCTCTACATAGGCAACAAATCCATATGCATGAAAGACTCAACTCACAACTGGTAACAAATGATAATGTGATACTCATAAACATAAAAACAAAAACATTGGGTAAAATAGTTCCAATCAGGGTTATCATAGTTAACTAAAACAAAAATTAATTAAAACTAAAACCATAAAAAAAAAATCATTACTTGAAATAAAATAAATGTTAAGTGAAATAAAGTAAAAAACATTAAAAAAGAATTTAGTTTAACTTCAAATGTCAATAGTAATAATATATATCAACCCAAACAAACTACTAAAATGACACAAACACACAATAAAATTACTAAATTTTATCTGAAATAAAAAAAAAAAGTATAAAAATAAAAAGTGGTTCAAAATATTAATAAAACCTATAATATCTCAATGATACTAAAATAACACTGGTTCCAATATTCTAGTTAAAATGTTTAATTATATCTTTAAATAATTAAACTTTTCTTTATTAAATTGAATATTTTAAATTAATTTAAATCTTTAAATCAATGTTTCTCTGGGTGGATTCCATCCAGCATTTCTTCCATGTAAATGCTGCAATGCATCTTAGGATTGCCTTCGCCATGAAAGATATGCAATTAGACTCAAAACATAGTAGCTACACAAGCCCAATTTAATGCAAATGTTTTATGAAATACGTCAATGCAATTCATAAGGCAATGCAAATGCGCATTACATTATCAATGGGACCATGAACAGCATTATACAGGTTATAAACATAAACCATCTTGTTTATTTAGGTTAACTACAGACTGAAGAGAATCTTGCCAAGCAGATTAGTTGAAAATTAGTTAAACTGTCGGCATGTTATTAGCTAGGTTTATAGCTGTTAACAACAGAACAATGTGCATTGAAAACAACAATGAATGCAAACAACTTGAATGCCTAAAAATGTTGTCTAGGTAGGCAGCTCACTACTTTTCTTGATTGTTTGGAGCTAATTTCTCTCTAATGTTACTCACACACACAGCCCATTTTATCAAGTGGGAACAGTCAGTTGCACAATAGACTAGCATGTGACACAATTTGCCCCCTCCATTCTCTTCTCCCTGGTGTTTGTGTGTTGTAGGTTTGATTGAATTGAATTGCACAGAGATTTGCTTTTGCAGACGGTTAAAAGGAGAAATTTGATTGCGGTTTTAATTAACAAACATAACAAGCCTTTTCATTGGCTCTGAGGATTACAATTACGGCCCACAATGCAGCAGCATCCCTGCTGGTGATTCAGCCATTTGCGTTTGAGACCCAGCAGGAGTCTGTGACGGAAGACTGATCTAGGACCAGTTTAACTCAACTCAAGACCGTTTGTTCCTGTGGTGTTTTCAGGTAGCTGTAATATTCAGCCTAAACTGTTTCTCATTTACTGAAGTAGAGAAAGGTTCATAAAATAATACAAAGCTTCAGATATTTACAAATGACTAACACTATTATCAATTTATTCATTTTAATAAATTAAATAATTTTTTATGAACTAACAATTATTAGATGGAAATAAATATAAGTTTATGTACTGAAATAACTAAAATTGAATAAATTTAAAATTAGCACTAAATAAGAATATTTTAAAAAATAAAAATGACAAAAGCACAAAATTATTTTGTATCATTTTGTGATTCTATAAAAAAAATTATGATTTATATTATATATATTTATATTATATTTATATTATATATATATATATATATATATATATATATATATAATAGAATTTATCTTCCAGAATCTCGCAGTACGTTTTAGGAGCTAATTTTTAGTCTATCTCGTATCCTGAAAAGTCTGTCTTGCAGAGATTGACTAATATGAGCTCCTGAAACGTACTGCCAGATTCTGGAAGATAAACTCTTCAAACAGTGGTACAAGAGGATGTGGTGCTGGTCCTTCAAGAGTCACTCAAAACTTATCTGTCTATAAAGCCTATGAAAAATCAGTCTTAATGTATTTCACAACACTTCAGCATGCTATTTTTATTAAGTGAGGGTCATTTTTTAGGATTTTTTACCCAAGCAAAATCCCTGAGAACCTGACACATTGCACTTGTGGAGAGTCCAGGAAGGTTGCAGTTCTGGAAAATGGTGGCACTGGAGACTAAATGGTTCCTGATAGTTTCTCACCTAACTCCTCACCTTAATTCTTCATTCTTTTGCAGTTAACAAGTGTCTTTTCTTCTCGACCTGTTTTTCTGACCGTACTGACCCAATGAGCATTTCGCTGCCCAATGGTCATACCTGTAGTGAATTTTGCTTTCGCCAACCTAAGGAGGCGAAATAGTGTAGTGATGTGTACTCACGTCACAGGTGACATTATGATTTTTGGATCACGTGTCACTTAAGGTGTGGTTAGGAGTACATCACATAAGAAAGATTGGTGGGATACCTAACTTGTAGAACCTTACTGCATTATCAACACAAGGAAGACACAAGTGTAATAAAATACATTTTATTAACAAAAGATAGACAAGAGTAATCAACAACTACTAAATGAATACCATGAATGAAAAAGGAATAAGGTGCATAAGATGCATAAAATGCAAGTGATTATGTTGGATGTTGCTATGTCAGAGCTACGTTATCTGGAAAGATAAACTGTCACTACTCTGAAACAAGTAAGGTGAAGAACCTTATTATACATCAAACAAATACCTGAAAGATTATTTGTTATCAACTGCAATCAGCTGTATAACATCTAATATCAGTTAGAAAAATCATATACTGATGATACACAACAATGCCAAGGTCTCTGGAAGAGGTTTGGATAGGTGATAGTTACGTTCTCTGTGGTTGAGTGAGCAGTCCGGTGGCAGTGACTTCATCCACTGGTTGTGCTGGTAACAATGCAGTGGGGAAAGGAGCAGGGATCCGTTTCGACAGCCTTGAACACGAAGCGCGAGAGGATGCTGATATCCTGGTGCACCAAAGGGTCCTAAAATCTGGAACACGCAGATGTGACCCTGAAGTAGGTGCAGAAGGTCCTTAGCCTGGAACACGCAAGCAAAGGTACCTTGGAGTGAAGGTTTGCTCTCAGGAGCTTAACCTTGTTGCAAATGTCTGTGTGTCTTCTGCCTCTCTGGGCTAGAGACTCAGAATTTGGTCGATCCGCTTTGTCTCTCTAGGATGGAGACTCAGGACGTGCTGCATCTGTTGTTGTCTCGCTGGACGAAGACTCTGAATGAAGTCTGAATGTAGATTATCTCTTTCCTTGCAGGCTGGAGGCTCAGAACGTGGTCGTATCTGTTGCTGCCTCAAAGCTGGAGACTTAGGAACTGTGTATCTGTTAATGTCTCACCCTTGCAGGCCAGAGACTCAGATCTGGTGTATCTGCTACTGTCTCTCTGGATGGGAGACTCAGAATGGGTTGTTTCTGTTGCTACCTTCTCTGTAACAGGCCGGAGACTCAGAACGGGTGTATCTGTTAACGTCTTATCCATTGCAGTACTCAGACTCAGAACGGATGTGTCTGTTACTGTCCCTTCCCTTGAGGGCCGGAGACTCAGAAACAAGGAGTGTCTTTTGGAAAGGTACCTTTATCTCTTTCCGATGAGGAGGAGATTGCAATCTGGTGCGTCTCCATTTCCAGGCTATGATTGGCTATTTCCATCAGAGAGGGGGGACACGGCGTGGCCCACCCTTCTTTCCTCCTGTGGAACTTATTTGCATAGTCCAAACACACATTTAGAAAAGTGTCACTAAAGTTTTACCAATGCATCATTCACTTACCAAACCACAACCAGAATACCTTTGGCAATGTTACGAACACATTAGGTCCAAACATTATGGAAGAAGATTGAACTGTCATGCATGCATTCATTTGTCCATTAACAGCTGAGTTTGTGAAAGATGTTGCACTACACGTCACTGTCACTGAGAATACTTATTTCTCTGAATAAGTATGAGTTGTGTGTTGTAGTGTGCATCAGTTTTAAGGTTTGAGAACATAGTTATGAATGGATTTGGATGGAACTCTGTGATCCCTGTTTGTTTCACCCACTGCTGCTGTGTCCAGAGGTCCTAAGGAATTTTTATGGCAGTCACAGGCCAAAACCTGAGGAATCAGTCTGTTGGTGGGTGAAGGGCAGAAACTGCATTTTGACCAATAGGAAGTCCTGTCCTTCCCAGGCTTTGTACCAAAGGTCTTCTTCTTGCCCTCTAAGAGGTGTCTGGCTGTTGTCCTGACATCTTTATCTGATGGCATTGGACAGTTTGCTTATGAAGAGTTAAATCTCTTTTTTTGGCTCATTTTATTTGTAAAAGAAAGCCTGCCTAATAATTCGGCACACCTGATTATTAGGAGTTTTTGACTTCCAGCCTTCATGGACAATTATATATCACTTATAAATGATTAAATACAAAGTCAGTAGTAGTTATTAAGATTGATGTAGTTTGGAATTGGTAAAATGTTCTTGGAAAAAAATATGACCAGAATATCAACTTGCCTAATAATTCGGCACACTGTAAATATGCACACACACACACACACACACACACACACACACACACATATATATTCAGAATATGAAAAAATACTATAATAGTGTATAAATAATACTAAACAGAAATATTTAAATACAACACTATATAGAAACATTCATAAAATCATAAAAA
Source organism: Spinibarbus caldwelli (assembly GCA_039654775.1). Classification (NCBI taxonomy): domain Eukaryota; kingdom Metazoa; phylum Chordata; class Actinopteri; order Cypriniformes; family Cyprinidae; genus Spinibarbus; species Spinibarbus caldwelli. The sequence goes on from CM077237.1 coordinate 30,463,509, forward strand.
TGTATTTCAAAATCTAAAATGTAGTATAAAAAATTAAATAAGTTCACTTAGTATAAATGCAAAATGTGCATTTTAAAAGAGTATTTACCAATTGCTTATTTGTCAATTTTTAATTTCAAAATTAATAAATTTTGGCACTCCTACTCAGCTTTTGCACTATGCGATTAAACAATATTAGAGCACAAATACAGGCTTGTTTTGCTTTCAATATACATTAAACTATTTAGAAAAGCTCTCTAAAAGGTCTTTACTGACTGATCACTTATTCAATTTCCTGTTCAACTCAATTAGGAGGACTCTACAGCTCCACCTACCTGCGATCACACATACTGCATCCCACCATTAGCGGCATCCAGAGCGATTGATAATTCAGCCAAATAAACAAATCTATTATCATCAGCATTTATTGTATTACAGTGCCTGCCAGCTCAAGAGAAATAAATAACCGCTTAGCGCAGACATTTCATCAGCTTTGTGTTTTAAAACTACATATTAGCGTTAATGATACCCTCCGCGAGCGCGCTGAAGTGCCGGCGCAATAACAACAACAACAACAACAACAACAGCAGCAACACTTAATCGCTTGTATGTTTTTAAATTGGAAGATTTCTGTTTTGGCCCCCACGGCTAATTCCTGGGGTGAAAGTGTAATATTTGTTTCCTCCGACACCGACGGCAGTAACAACAAATGGCGGTACAAACCGTGCTTTATCAAAGGGTGCTGCCGCAAATGTGGAGGCCATTCTTATCACCGCGTGGGAATGAGCCAACGCGACCTCGCACGAGAGCCGCAGCGTTTATCAAGAACACAGTGGTCCTGGGCGGCCGCTGAGGGTGGGACTGGGTGGATGTGAGGGGGCAGTTGAGTGCTAACCGTGGAGACAACCTCCGGAGCATAAGACTCATGTTAACTAGGCCTTTTCTGCCTCTCTATCTTATCAGCACCGAGCCGCCGATGCTCGTCAGCGAGCGTAATTGAATAAAAGCCAGTCAGCCGTCTGTACGCCTCTCTCTCTCTCCTTTTGTACCATGCATGCTCTATCCATTGTCCATTTTACATGCATTCTCTATCCATTGTCCATTTTTTCCTCCACCCTTGTTGCACGAGCTCTCTTATCTTGCTCTAGGGGGGAGGGGATGGATGGAGGGATGACTTAAGAAAATGGGTCATGCTGATAAGAGCAGCGTCCGCCCGTTGCGCTGTAAAGCCAGAGACAGTTGTGATTATCACATCCCTGTGATTAATCACTCATTATCTCCTTCTGATCCAACACTACTGCTGACTG